>VXBL01001839.1:1434851-1619528 GCA_013400195.1 Aramus guarauna
CTCTAGTTATATACTGGGCATGACATCATATAGCATGGAATATCCTTTGACCAGTTTGATTCAGCTGACCTGGCCATGTCCCCTCCCAGCTTCTTGTGCACCCCCAGCCTCCTTGCTGGTGGGGCAGTATGAGAAGCTGAAAAATCCTTGACTTGATGTACACATGGCCTAGCAACAACTAAAACATTAGTGTGTTATCAACATTATTCTCATCTTAAATCCAAACCACAGCACTATACCAACTACTAGGAAGAAAATTAAATCTGTCCCAGCCAAAACCAGGACAACATGCCAATCTACATTTCTGAGTGTCATTTTGTTTCTTTGTATTATATTCAGTCTATCAGATTTTCTGCTATCTGGCATTCTCTTAATTTCAGTAAATTGTTGGTTTTATTCATCCACTACTGGTGAAAATTCCCCAGCAGTCTGTAAAACTGATCATGACTTGAAAGTACTAATCCCTGACCATCTTAAACTGATCTCTCCACAGACTAAAACCCATTTTGCTATATCATTTTTGTGGAAATGGCTGACTTTTATGAAGTGTTTTTCTTTTGCATAACATTGATAAGACATCAATTAATTCAAAGAACTCCTGCTATCTAGATAAGAAAATGTTATCTCTATTTTTCAGTTGGAGAAACTGAAAAGTTGAAGAGGCTTTCTAAGGCCATCCTGTAAGATAAGGACAGAGCTGGAGCTCCAGTGCCTGGCTTCTAGACTAGAATTATAAATGTCAAATATCCTACATAGTTAACACATAGTCAATAGTTAGAATAATAATGGACAAGATGGGAAAAAAAATACAAAATAAATACAAAATATACAAAATTTTATATCAATTAGTTACTATGTCCAACATTTTGAGCAGATATTCAAACATTTTCATTCTTTCATTATCGTTCTCAATTGTGAATTTACATGTTATTGAAAAGTATCAAACTAACACCCTTGGAGAATAAAGTTTCATATTTATACCTAGACTAGATACTGTGCAGCTTTTTCAAACAGTGGTTAGCTATAGGTTTAAAAATGACCCAGATCAAGAAGTGAAGTGGTGATCAAAAGACTGATTGTTTCTTGGACTTCCTACAGGTACTTCACAGTAAATATTCACTTTCTTCTCAGTTTAGAAATGAGATCCTCCTGTAATACTTGTGTTTGAAAGTGTTGGCTTTTCCAGAAAGAAATGAAGCAGCAAAATTTAGCTGAAATACCCAGAACCGCCTTTGTGTAGAACATTAAGAACTGCAAGAGTCACTTAGTCCATGCTGCTTACCAAGAAGCTAGGCTTACTTTCACAGCAGGGTTCAGATCTGACCCAAATTCCCCATAGGAAAATCGTTAATCATTAGTAATCTTTATAATCATTAACAATTATTACAGTATATTTGAAAATAATTACTCTAATACGGTAACCTGAGAATTATTGTTTGCTAAGATCTAATTAGTTCCAACATTCTGAGAATGAAACAAAAGGAGAAACCACCACCCACAGGAGAAAAATACATCAATGATGCAAAGTGCTTACCATCTCTGGAACCAGATAGAAATTGAAAGACTGTATGTTAAGAATAATATTAAAACCAAGCATAAGAATAGAGGAAAGAACTTGGAAAAGTAAAGGAAATGAACTCGTTCCACTTCAGCTTGTGGTCAATGCAAAAAACCCACGTAGTTTTTACACTTTTTTGTGAAAGAGTGAATCACATTTTAGTATATACAGGAAACACAGGCGATGGCAAAGCGTGGTTCTACTTGTCATTCGTAGATGTAGGCTATTAAAAGGCCATATTGAAAGAGAGAGAAAATGGACCTCACATGCAAGTATGCCTATGCTTTGGCAGAAATATTGTAAATGTGGAAGTACCACATACAATTTAACAAGTACTGAAATAAGTAGTGGATAGTATTTCATTTTCCTCTCTTTTGGCCACCCTGAGGAGGATTTGTCATTTGAAGCATGCAAAAGAACTGACTTCACAGAGAAGCATGTTTGTATTGTTCCTAAGTAGTCTCAGGAAAACAGGACTCTCTTGAAACATCCTTTTCTAACTTGTACAGAGTACGCCAGCATTGATCTTTGCAGAACATTGTACAAGTTCTCCACTTGTACACGACTTCACAAATGCAAGTTGACACATGTCCAGAGCCACAGATTAGTACGTTCCTCTAAAACTTCTTGCAGATAAAGTGGTCATTGTGGTCAAAGTCCAGCCACTGAACTGCACCAATGGTTTTCACAGAGGCAAGTCAGAGAGAGAAGCTGCTGCTGCTTCTGGTGGCCCCACTGCAGCCTCATTGTGCTCTGCAGGGCTGGGCAGGGCAGCAGATGTTCCCCAGGTGTGCTCTTGTGCCCTACCTTACCCAGTGGTTAGTGAGATGCACAGGTGCTAACACACTGGGCTGCTCCTCACCATCCAAAAATGTTGTGCAAGAGTTTGGAAGAAGGAAAAATCAAGACTAGTGATGAAAGAGCAGGTACAATGCAAGTGTGCAGAATATATTGATTCAAATTCTAAAAACTGCACCACAGGAAATCATTTTTGTTGCCATAAAATATGATATCACTATGAGTTTCTCATTAAGGACTTATCTGTGACTGTGAGTGAGATTTGATCTTGCTTAGTCTAAGGTATTTAATGAGATATTCATTTCTTGTACCAGAGTCTGCTAAGAAAGAAAAAATAAGGTGATGAAAGTCTAAATTGTGGTGACCAGGAACCCCTGGCACCTACAGTCTGAGTGGATTTATGGTCATCAGTAACATTGACAACAGCTTCCTCCTAGCTCTTGCCATGTGGCGTGCTCTTCCTGAATATAGAATATTATAATTTATGGGCTTACTATGAATCTCATTAATGTATCAAGTATTTTTTCCTATTATTGACTGAAACCATTTATTTTGTCTTCTTCCAAACCATGGCATCTATATACATTCACATTCTGTACTTAAGGATACTTTCTCCCACTGATGAAAATTGCTATTGTATTCCTCAAATAATATTGTCCACAGGTAGGAATAATAATTTAATCACCTTACATAGATGCCAATGAAAACAGAATGTAGCATGAGCAGAATTTCTTTTGTTTTAAGCAGATGCTGTTACATGGAGCACATGGTGTTCTCTATAGGGTATTACACATCGTTTTTGCAGGATATTATAAAACAAGCTGAGACTGATTATTATTAATAATAAAAAGAGCTACAAAATTAATTGCATGCCATCATTGAATGTCTCTTTATTAAAACTGATGTGCTGTTGTCACAATATTTCTGTTCAGGTCACCAACACTGGAAGGCTTTTGCCCACCATGAACATTTAGTTAATGGTATGTAGGTCAGCTCAAAGTGATATTTGCTCTTTGATTAAGACATAAATTGTGAAAGATATAATTAATATCAAGGCCAGTGAGACTCTTTTAAGTATGCAGTACATAAAACTTTCTAACACCATTAGTAGTTTCTTCTATTTAATCAGAGGCATTAATTATTCTACATAAATAGTGTAAAGGACCTTAAGAACAAATAGTACAGCAAAATTCAGAATTATACTTTGCATCAATAGCAAATCTCAGTCTGTGTTTAAGACACATTTTTACTTTTTTAGTACTTCAATTGGAAATGATTTTTGTATCCTGGTAGGTGGACAATTATTCTGCTCTAGCATTGAATTTAATTTTTAAGAAAATCAGTCAAGAAAAAAATAAATATTACATAAAAGAATAATGAAGAAAAACTGTGTAATAATGTTAATGGGAATAATAATAATAATAATAATAATAATAATAATAATAATAATACCAACATTATAAAGGATCAATTTTTATATGTTCTCTCTTTTAACTGGTGTGAGAAATCCTATTAATACTAGTAGAATTTTGCGAATTCTAAAATTCTATATTATATAAGAGAATGGTCAAAAGGCATTCCCTTCCTTCTTTCCTGCTATAATATTTGTTAATAGATAACTTGCTTATATGATGTGTAAAAAAGAGACATATTGGATTAGTTTATGCATCCTTTGCTAATGCAATGACTTTGAAGAAGGATCCTACAGCACAAATACAGTTTACTCCTCATAACCTCCCCAAATGACTTAATTTAATAGTTTTGGTCATGGTTGGTACTCTTTGACTGGATTTCCTTTGTCGTTTAAAAGCAGTATTACTGCTTTCCTGCTTTGATTTTATATGCATTTCTTAAAAACTCCCTATGTTTGCTTTCTCTGTTGCTATTCACTTTCAAGGTGACACTGAATTTTTTTAAAGATAAAAACTGTTACAGACCTTCATAAATGTTTTCTGCTGACATAATGCCAACTACCACAGAATCTCACTGAGGAGTCATTAAACACCTTCAAATAGCCAGAAACATTGCAAATTCTGGGATGATTTGCTTTTGGTTGTGCAGCTGAATTGCTTGGTTTTTACTCACTATTTAAAACTAATAAAATACATCTAACAGACATGAGCTAATATTTGCTGTGACTATGCTGTAAGCTGTACTATACAGATAAGCTCTAGAAAAGAATAAGTGAAGAGCCTTTATCAGCCTGAAGAATTTTTTCTGTACATACTGTATTGTTACCCTCTGAATGTCAGCACCATTGCTACTACTTTATGAGTAATTAACTTATGCAATGTCCATCTTTGTTCTCTGCTCTCATCCTTATCTTTCATTTACTTGGAATTCAATTAATCTCATTTTAGTGGTAAAGGAATCATTCGTTGGCAAGTTCAGCTAAGTAAATCTTCCTTTCTTAAAATAAAACCTGCAAGTGCCTGAGAACATTTTTCTACTGTGCTAGTCCCACAGAGTAAACATGTTCATATCATCTTCATGATCATCATTATGTCTTGACTGGACAGAAATCCTTAATCCTATCAAGACATAAAGAGCACATCTGCTGAATTAAAGCTTTTTCTGTAGTCATTTCACATGGGTACATAGTATTTGGACTTTTTAGCATACTACAGATGTACACTTATTCTTCAATCATCATGATCCAGACCAGGAGAAATTGTATGCTAAATTAGAGCCTTCTGATGGTTTGACCATATCCTGTGATTAGGAGGTGAGTGGTCTGTTATTTAAACATTGACTGTTCATCCTGTTTTAATGATATAGGAGCCAGACTCATTAGATACAGTAGGCCATAGTAAATCAGAAATGACACAGAAGATACCATTTCCCTGGACTTGGATTCTCAGTCCCAGAATTAAGTCCCTGCCAAAGGATTTGGAGTAAGTTGGAGGACATTTTCTGCTTGGAGCATTGCAGAACTCATGACAAGCAGTCTTCATTTCTTCCTACAGAAAACACACCAAAGGAAGGTAGAAACTACTGGGATCACATTTAGATTGCCACAGAGGTGTTTCCCTACCTATGTAGCAGCAGTCAGTTAGGCAGAAAAGTGTATACTGGCATTTTGCGCTTTCAACTGGGTCTCACCTGAAAAAATGGAAGAGTAAAAGCAAGTGATTAGAAAATGCAGACTGGGGTAAGTCGGGCTGGGGAAGAAAACCCCTAGAGAATTTTAACTACAGCCCTTGAGATCAAAAAGTTGTGTCAGGTTTCCAATATATTTATTAAATGGAATTGCCTCCAAACAAAAAAAAAATTCATGATATACTTGTATCCAGGTGAATTACTTCAAAAAAAATTAGGAAAGGCAGATTCCTAAGAAAATTTGAACTGAAAAAGTTTGCAGATTCCATGCCTTTCTATTCCTATGCTATATTGTATTGCCTAGGAAAGACTAAACTGTGTTGTATGGAAATACATGTTCTCTCCTTTGTTATCTTCCAGACTATTTACTGTGAACAGCCAGTGCCAAAAGTATAATTAGCCTTATGTAGAAAGTGGAAGCTACAATGGCAGCTGTCCATGTGTGCAATCAAAATGTTTTTAGGGGAAAAGAAAAGAGTGGTAAAATAATCCAAAAGTGTTTTAGGAAAATAATGGATTTCTTATTATATATTATACACCACCAGGAAACTGAAACAATGGAAAGTATGGGTTTAGGGCTTTGAAGCACTGTTTATATTAGTATATAAATATCAAATACCATTCTATTGCTGTAATTGAATTTAAGATTTCTATTATTTTAGAGTTTCTAATATGGACTTGAATGGATATCTCAGAAGAAAAGGCAATTTAGCTGATGTTAATACCTTTCCCTTCTTTGTGTTTAAAATATAGTTCTGACTATTTTATTCTCAAATTATATGACATAGAATATAGCATACAAACAAGATGGACCTCTTTTGCACTATTTTAATACTGATGCATTGAAAAAGAGTTCAAATTTAAAAACCAGAAAGCCTGTAGTTTTTCAGTATTAAAACACCAAATTGTTGACTCCTGTCACTTACTTCCAGGAGGTTTTGGGTTGTCTCCCTTCTCTGTCCCAAATGTGGCATTAGCAATATTATTAGATTCATATTAAATATGTTGCAAGAAGAGGAGTGATTAACTAGCTGAAATTAAAATTATGAGTAAACTAAAATGTTCAGAACTGATGTGCAAGAATGGGTATAGATTATATATTGGGTTGAAGTCATTTAAGATATGGTTTTAAGTAGTTCTAAGAGGTAAAAATATATAACATAAGCTTATTTGACATTCAGTACAAATGACAATTTGGCAGTGTAATAAAGCAGACTTTGGGACTCCTTCTACCAGATCAAATATGTTGCAGTCACAACAGCTGGTGCTGGTTCAAAGTCACTCAAGGGCCAGCAGATCAGTTCATAGATCAAGCTTTTTGCAGTGGCAACTAACATCTGTCCACAGCAATGAATCTTCATCAGATGAGTTTTCATATGTCTTCTACTGCCATATAAAACCATCATAAACTTTGATTCACGTACTTTAATATGCATCAACATGGTCATATGTCCACAACTGTTTTTTATGGCTCTGCAGCAGAGTTATCTGTGACTCTTCAGGTCCCATTTTATGGTTGTGGAACATAGGGATATGATAATTTAAAATAGATGGCAAAACACCCACTACAATCAAGAAAATGAAAGATGTTACCTACGGGATATTAAAAAATTGAACCATTCTAATCTGTCCATATTGACAAATATGTCAACCAAATATTTGAATGGATGGAGAGAGAGAGAAAAGTGCATTTCAAAGTAAAGACTCATTAATTGTAGAAATGGTTAATAGATACCTTGAAAGTTTGAAGGTCCAGGGACATGACATCCACTTGTTGGGTCCAATGATGGACAGATTAATAGCAGCAATGTTTTCAGCTCCACATTCCTCTCTCTTAGCTGCTAGAATAATCCTGGTAAATTTACCAGAGGATAGACTTTAGTATGCATCTTTAATAATGACAGAAATATCCATGTCTGAAAGTTGAAACAGTGGATCTTCACAAAGCCAATTACACAATGTGCCACAGTTGCCCTTCATTTATTAATGTCATTTCAGTCTGTGACCAATATACCAACTGTGCTACCAAAAATTTATATGCACTGAGCTAGCACTGAAATACCATGGTAACCACTATACTCTGTTTTTGCTGTTTCCCTGACCACAAAGTCTAACAATTCTGCAGATACCATTTTCTCTTGTACCCTTTGCAGACAAATTAATTTCATTTGTGATTTTTCTTCTGGAAAGATTGTTTTCTTGTCTTCCATGTGAGATTATATTATCAGTATAAATATTATTGGTTTGCCGTGTTTATGGTAAGTCCACTTCAGAGCTACTTGTCATGGTTTAGCCCCCGCCAGAAACTAAGCACCACGTAGCCACTCACTCACTCCCCTCGCTCTCCCTGGTGGGATGGTGAAGAGAATCAGAAGAAAAAGGAAAAACTAGTGGTTTCAGATAAGGACGGTTTAACAGGACAGCAAAGGAAGAGGAAAATAACAACAGCACTTAGAACATACAAAATGGGTGATACACGATGCAATTTGTTCACTGCCCAGAACCTGATGCCCAGCCCATCCCAGAGCAGTGACTCCTCCTCCCAGCCAGCTCCTCCTCTTATATACTGAGCATGATGTCATATGATATTGAATATCCCTTTGGCTAGTTTGGATCAGCTGTCCTGGCTGTGTCCTCTCCCAACTTCTTGTGAAAATTAACTACATCCCAGCCAAGAACCAGGACACTACTTTGTTAATTTTAATTCTGTCCTTTAGGAAGAAGCTTGGTTCCTTGCAAATCCTTAAAAGAAAAAAAAAAAAAAAACAAAAACAAAACCAAAACCTCTTAAGCTTTTTAGCTATGAGCTAGCTCATATCAGCAATCTAATATGCTGGTAGTCTGTTTTACTGAGAAAACTCAGGCGAAAAAATGAGTCAGTATTTCCTGAGATTTAAGAAGTTGTGCTTGCTGAATCTTCTGTGCCATATATAATATCAGTATAAAAAAATGCCAGGGTAACTAACTTGATGGAAATTCTTCGATGCCAAGTAAGTTACTTCATGTAAAAATTTACCATCTGATATAATGTTTAGATTATTATTCTAGTGAACTTCAAGCTGTCTTGGAGAAGCAAATTCTCTCTGAATATATATTCCATTAAACGCTTCCCTTTAAACATAAGAAATCACTTTTATTGATTTCTGTGCGGGTGGTGAAACACCGGCACAGGTTATCCAGAGATGTCATGGAGTCTCAGTCCTTGGAGACAAAATCTGACTGGACATAGATTTTGTGCAACCTCATGTAGGTGACCGTGCTTTGTGCAGGGGGATGGGAGTAGGTGATGTCCAGGAGGGCCTTCTCACCTTGGCTACTCTGTGATTCTGTACACTGCAGATGCTCTGCAAATGCGCTGACTCCTGTCACCACAGGACAAGAAAATATTATGTTACCTCAGGGACGCCTCAGCCAGTTTTGGTGCTGACGAAGTTGGAGGGAATAATTTCTTCAAGCAGCTTTGTTCAAGAATAAACCACCAATCCAAAGGGGGAAAAGTTAGACTAAAAGTGATGTAAAAATCCCCAGTAAATCAGATTTAGATTAACTCTCAATCTTCATGAAAAGCTTTGTGTCTTTTTCCCATTAGTTCTTATATTTTTTTCTTTTCCCAGGAGACAAATTTTTTGTCATTTACACAGGCTTAATGGAAGAAATCCACAGACCTGCAGAGACAGAAGACAGGTGACAAAATAAATTGCATAACTGGAATAAAGGAAAACAACCTTTGTCTCCTAAGTTCTTGTTTTGTGTTCTTATCTCACTTTTTCAGGCTTTGCATAGTACAAATCCCACTCTGAATTCTGGCTAAGTCACAGTAGAAAGGCAGAGATAAGAGAGAGTTGATCATAAGGTTATCCAGAGTTGAAGGATGCCTCTAGATAACAGGGTGTGCTACTTTCAGGAATAGTAAGCTTGTGCTACTCAAACTCAGTATACTGTAATCAAAATGTTTTGGACATTTGCTGAGAAGATGGAGGTTCACCTCTCCATGGCTTACAGCTAATGCAGAAAATAAAGTGAAATGAGCTAAGAAACACAAAGTCAGGAAATGAAGAAGCAGATATGGAGAAAGCCCATAAATTTTCACCTGCTAAGATCAGAGCATCATGCTAGTAGGAAATCACTCTCGTATTAGACGTTTACCCTGATCTCCTGCGGTCACATGCTTTACTCTGCTCCTAATCAGCTTTTACCATCATCCCTATGATACGGGTGAACAAAAATGAGCAAAATGCTCCTGCACAGACAGGAAAAACTTGCACTGTCTGCATAGAACAAGCTGCTGCCTTGTTGTATTCTTGAAAAGAAAAAGATTCTGTCCCATTTATTTTTCTGTGTAGGAGTCCAAAGAAAGCAATTTAGGTGACTTATTAATTTGGGCTCATCTGGTCTAATTCTCCATAACAGGCGATAGAGATTCCTCAAACTCTTCAAGGCACAGTGGGATTCAATGTGGAAATAGAGAAAGGGTAAGTACAAACGGGCGGGGGCAGCAGTGTGAGGCTGGTCTCACCTGTACTAGTATTTTCTTTGGCTCATTATACAGGACTTGAATATATTTGCAGTTGCAGCTGGCAGGACTCAGGACTGAAATTTGGAATGGAAGCGATCCTAAGCTGAGCTCAATGTGGGAGAAGAGAACAGAAAGTACAAATTTAGTTAAAGCACCATAAGTCCTAGGAAGAACAGAGGAGAAGGAAACAAGAGAAGGAAAACAAGTGCAATCCTGCATCCTTTCTCTAATAGACAGAGACACATTCTTCTTCCGAATTGTGCTGGGATTATTAGACCATTAGAAAGTTTTCTTTTCACTGAAAATAAAACCAAATAAGAAACAACTTTTAATGAGTACCTTTAGTCTATATCCAGTTAAATTATACTTCAGAAAGTTCTTAAGGCAAATAAAACAATTCAAGTGTAGAACTTCCCATTTAACCATGGGTGTTTGAAGAACAAGTAACTTGTAATTACCTTGGTAGACATTGAATCAGCTTAGCAACTAACATTACGATATTAACTTTTCTGAGCCAACCTTTTTCTAAATCAGACAGAGGGACACAAGGACAAAACAGATACTATCAAGCATTACAAATGCAGCATAATAACACTTCAAGTCTTTATGCTCAGATTTTTCTGAGGTGCTTCTCTATAGCACATAGACTTTATTTCAATTCCCATTACAAGTTGTTGACAGAAATGTACTCTGCTGAGTTAAGAGCATTCTTCTGAAGATAAGGAATACTTTCTCTCCTCCATCCAACTTTATCTGTGTCTAACATAACTCTTCTGCCTCATTTCCACTGCTGTTAACTTTTTCAGAAATAAGGCACCAGTAAACACCTAGTTAATAGAATATATATTAATTCCATACAATTTGATTCATAATTTTCCTTATAATTCAGTGACCAAATCCTTGTTCCTGTGAACAATCTTGACAAACAGTTCCTTTTCTAGGCTCTCAGACACAGTCCTAAAGACTGCTTGACGGTTTGTAACTTCCACTTCAGTTAGTGCAAAGCTTTTCTGAACCATCCTTTTCTGATAGTTAAAAACATTCTTGCCAGTTTATTTCAGGACCTACTGGGTTTTTATGTGTCAATGTTGTCTCTCACATCTTGTCTTCATCCTTTGGTGCTAGCTCAGATGGAGTCACTCTTAGCATCCTTTTTTTGCCAGGTTACACAGGCCACTATTTCAGTCTTCTCTGTCCCTTGACCCGCCTAGTAGATCCTCTCTGCACCAGTTTCCATTCAAATTCTTTTCTGTCAACATGGCTAAGTAGCACTGCAAATACTACTTATGACAATATTTTCCCAACAACTTACATGACAGTAAATATTTTTCGCTGCACTTGATGTGAGCAACCATAAAGGTGGTCTGGTTAGATAGGGAAAATTACGGAACAGAAGAAAATGTCTGCTGGAAAATTCTGTCAGAGAAATTTCCTGCCAACCTGGGAGGTGAGAGCCTGGGAACCAGGCCTGGGAACCAGAAACATGCTTGAAAAGTGCAGCTAGTCTCTTTGAAATACAGCTAGGGTACTGAGAACCCAGAGATATCCTGAGGTACCATTGGTAAGTACAAAACCAAAAAATCATAATGGCAATTCATCATCTGAAAAACTGGAAATAGTCTGGAAAAAATAAAATTCTTCTGAAAGAACTGAAAACATCATCATTTATTCAATGGCTGTTACAGATGAAAAATCGAATTTAACAGCATCTATTGGCTGCTTGAAGTGGTGGTGTTCTACACCCTCTTACATCTCTAGGATATAAAAAGGACTTAAATTTGATCCAGAACCGGAGCTTCTCTCTTTTCCTTTCCTAAACAGGTTCAATTCTACATGACCTTTCTACAAGAACATGGACTCTCACCAAGGATGCCCGGCTGACTCCAGACTCTCTGACATGGACCATCTTTGAAGTGAGACTCTGTTATGTTGTTGGTCACACTTTGGTGCCACTTTGGGGTCATTTTGGTTTGCTGTCCCACCTCTGGGATGGTTGTTTCCCCCTCTGGGACTGATTTGTCCTCCTCTTTGGGATGGCTTGTCCCTCTCTGAACTCTGCTTAATTTACTTGATACCAATATTATATAGCCATAAAAGTAATCTATCATAAGCATATCTGCTGTTATATTGTTGATAAGTTGCTTCACTAATAAGTTTATAGTAACCTGTAATATACCTACTTAGTTGTTGCTATATGATTGTTACTGTTATTGATTGCTGCCGTGTTACTGATTGATACTATATTACTGATTGCTGATAGTAAAGTGTAACAGCTTGAGGTATATATGTATTTGCTTTCTTGAACATACATGTACTTACTAGTGGTCATTTGTGTGGTATTTTCAATAATCTGTAATAAAGCAAAGAAATTTAGAGGATAAAAGCCTCCATGTCTTTGTGTATTACAGTATCCTATGAACCCAAGGTTGCAATCTCTACATACCCACAGCCTTGGGTAACCCTTTAGGTCATGACAGCTATCCATATAACTATCTACTTCATATATCCATACACTCTATATAAGTTTTTTCTCTGTTTGTTTATGTCTTTCTCCACTCTTCATAAAAAGAGATAAGAATATTTCAGTAGAAACTCACCAGTCTAAATGGTGAAGCTACATCAGTGGAACTGATGCTTAAACCCCAGATTTGAATTTTGCAGGCTAAGACTTTGATTCAACCCATTATAAGTGAGCTGTGCGTTTCAGAGACAGAATTTGATCAGTCCCTCCATTCTGTTCTCTTGTTTGCTCTTGCAAACAGGTGTCCAATTTGGGATCATCCTATTTCTATCTAGTAATTAAGTTTAATTATGTGAAAAAAGGAGTGATTTAAAAATGTATATCTGCAAACCTGGGTTTTGAATGGACCTGCATAACATTTAAAATACAGCTTCTCTCACCCCTGTATTCTCCAAACACAGCAGAATATTGCAGTGCATACTATTTTTCCAGTGTAACAGACCGCAGGGTAGCCATAAGAAGTGCTGTATTCTTTTATGCAATCACATTCATCTTTGAAGCAGATTTTTAACTGGAGGTTTAAAAATGACTGCATTCATTGCATAGAGAAACTGTCTTGCAAGCTGTAGGGTTGAAATCATGTAACTGTAAAGTCATAATTCTCCATGTGGATTCTTTGTTTCACCTTAGTTATTCAACATCAGAAGTCACTTATTCAGACATTTTGTCAGCAGAAATATTGAGCCGGCAATGTGCGCTGGCAGCCCAGAAAGCCAACCATATCCTGGGCTGTATCAAAAGAAGCGTGACCAGCAGGTCGAGGGAGGTGATTCTGCTGCTCTTCTCTTGTGAGACCTCACCTGGAGTACTGCGTCCAGCTCTGGGGCCCCGGTACAAGAAAGACATGGAGCTGCTGGAAAGAGTCCAGAGGAGGGACATGACACTGATCAGAGGGCTGGAGCACCTCTCCTATGAGGACAGGCTGAGAAAGTCGGGGTTGTTCAGCCTGGAGAAGAGAAGGCTCTGGGGAGACCTTATAGCAGCCTGCCAGTATTTGAAGGGCCCGACAGGAGAGCTGGAGGGGTACTGTTCATCAGGGGGTATAGTGATAAGACAAGGAGTAATGAGTTTAAACTAAAAGAGGGCAGATTTAGATTAGATGTAAGGAAGAAATTATTCACTGTGAGGGTGGAGAGGCACTGGAACAGGTTGCCCAGAGAAGCTGTGGATGCCCCGTCCCTGGCAGTGTTCAAGGCCAGGTTGGATGGGGCTTTGAGCAGCCTGGTCTAGTGGAGGGTGTCCCTGCCCATGGCAGGTGGGTTGGCACTAGATGGTCTCTGAGGTCCTTTCCAACCCGAACCATTCTGTGATTCTATGATTCTATTATTTTGTCCCAATTGCTATGCCAGCATGTTTCTCTTTATAGACAATTACCTATGCTTTATCTTTTGAGTAATAATACAAGCTTTCTATATGAACTTAGGAAAGTATCTATTGTACTATTTTATACAAAAAATGAGAAGAAACAGCCTATGTAAACTGTAGCATATTTAAGGAAACATCTTATATTTGATGTTTATAAAGTTTGTTTTGTTGTTATAGTAGAAATAACTCTGAAGAAAAAGTGACAGCAACTGCATGTTATGATGAAACAGGAAATTCATATACAATTAAAAACCAAAGAAAAAGGTTTTGTCTACTCCCTTGATGTTACCTTTGAGATCTCAATAAAGTAGCAATGGACAAAAGTGCAAATGCTCAGAACTGGTTTCTTTGTAGCGTCTCTGAACTTTTCTCCCCTTTAAGGAATCTAAGAAGAAAAAAACTCTCATAAGATTTTTCTGTACTATACAACAAATTTGAAATAACCTTGAAGCACTTCTTTCTATTGTGTATAATTAAATCCATTTCAAGAAGGAAATAATAATTTTGGTTTTGCTCTAGGGGAACATTTTTTAATATTTCCAAACTAACATTTGTTTCACAGATAAAAAAGACAGTTTCTTCTGGTTGAGGATAAAGTTACAACATACTTACAAATTAGCTGAATCATCTTACAGATTCTAAATATGATCCTACATATAATAAATACTATAAATTTACATATTATAAATGAAATTAAATCTGATTAAAGATGTGGCAGTACAAAAATAACACCTGAGATGTCAATAGTAGGAGCATACTTATTCATGTTTGTATAACATTTCAACAAGCTATTGTTGCTGCAAGCTATCTCTTACATACTAATAAAAATTACTGTAGAATTCAGGCCAATGCTGTGAACATCTTCAGTGTGGAATGAGTTTGCAATCAAAGTTTTCAAACACACATCATTTAACTATAAGATACTTAAATCTGTAAAGTAGTGATTTAAATAGAGCATCTCTGGAACCACTAGAAATTGTGCAAAACGGTGTCAATTGTCTTCCACTCATTTAGCAACTCTATTTTTAATCTCCAAATTAGAAAATATTATCCATTACAAATCTGCTTTTGGTTTCCTCACTTCCAAATGAATATGTTGGTGACAGCTACAACTTAAGATTCTACAAATGTCCTGGTTTAACCCCAGCACCACGCAGCTGCTCACTCACTCACCCCAGTGGGATAGAGAGAATTGGAAGAGTAAAAGAGAAAACTCATGGGCTGAGATACAGTCAGTTTAACAGGTGAAGCAAGAGCCGCGCACACAAGCAAAGCAAGACAAGGCATTCATTCCCCACTTCCTATGGGCAGGCAGGTGTTCAGCCATCCTCAGGACAGCAGGGCTCCATCACACGTAACAGTGACTTGGGAAGACAAATGCCATCACTCTGAACATCCCCCTCTTCTTGTAGCTTCTTATACGCTGAGCACGACATCATATGGTATGGAATATCCCTTTGGTCAGTGGGAGTCAGCTGTGCCGGCTGTGTGCCCTCCCAACTTCTTGTGTACCCCCAGCCTCCTCACTGGTGGGACAGAGTGAGAAACAGAAAAGACCTTGGCACTGTGTAAGCACTGTTCAATAGCTAAAATATCTCTTATGGATATTTCCTTATGGAAACCAAGTCCATCCATATGAAAGAAAACGTTTGGGAACAAGCAGTAAGCATTTAGAAACAGCAAATTCTGCCTGACCAATCTCATTGCTTTATAATGACATAACAAGGTATAAGATAGTGGTGTTTATCTTCACTAACAATTTTGGCACTGTCCTCTGTTTTATCCTTGCCACAAAATTAGAAAGATAGTTTGGTGGCATGTAGATTGGGTGGAAAACTGGCTGGCTAGACCAGAACTGGGAAGTTCTGGTTTGGCATTAGTAAAAGTGTGAGGGTCAGAAAGAATTGGAACTGCCTTCTTAGGGATGTTGTGGGATCTCCTGCCTTGGAGATACTCAAAACTCAACTTATGTGAACCTGAGTGATCTAATCTAACTTTGGAATCGGTTCTACCCCTGAAGCTGACCTTGCCTTGATTGGGAAATTGGACTTGGTGATTCCCAGAAATTCCTTCCACCCTAAATTATTCTATTATTCTGTGATGAGTTTTGGAGTCAGATTTTGAGACATGGTTCATGGAGGCATGCAGCTTGAGACACAAGGAATTTGAAGCAGAGCAGAACACTAAATGACCAAGCAGCACTTACTGGTATTAGACATGACAGTGTGTGGAATATAAGAATATTTCTGAAGAAATTACCTGCTTTCATTGTAGATAAAAGACTGAATCAGTATTAGAATTGTTTGTGGGTGGAACTGTGGTTAGCAATAACGTAGTTTCCTCACTTGCTTTGGCATTAAAAAGTTTGTGATAGTTATAGATCTATGTTGTTTCATGCTAAAACAGAGATTTATCTACATGCCCTTATGTAACTCTGAATATTGTATTTGCACGCTGTCAACATGATTTATAAATGTTTGATTATAGTTGTAACTGGCTGATGGAAAGAAATATTTCCTGAACAACATGTCATAACTTCATATTTGTGCTTTGTGGTAAGAAATATGTTCAACCTATTTAAATTTTTTGACAGTAAATGCTATCAGAAGTTTGTCCCTGAGAGGCTTATTATCGCAAATGATAGATTTAGCCATTAAGAGACAGCACACTCAAAAAGGTTTTGAGAAGTCAAGGTAAGGTAAAAAGCTGTTTTGCGTAACAAGCAATCTTGCAGAACACGAAAAAGAGAGTTTTCAGACCTGTGTGCCTGAGTACTTGTGGGTCACCTATGAACTACAGTGACAGCAAAGAGAAAGATGAAAGGAATTCATTTCCACTTGGTTTTATACATCAGCTTTTTCACCTATCTGAAGCATACCGGCATGTCAGAGGCAGAGATTGTTAATATAATGATAACTGGTCTAGCATGGAACAGCCACCCTCCTAGCTAAGGTCAGAAACTAATGTACAGAACCTGAGAGCAGCACCAGTGACTTTTTTTTTAATGTCTGAGGGAAGTTCTTCAATACAGTTATGAAGACTGATCTTTGCCTGACATCTGTTTACTTTATCTGTGCTATTTGAACAGCTCATAAACAACAAAAAGCATTCACAGAATTCTAGTCATGTACTCCAGAAAGGCAGGGTATAAACAGTAGAAATGTGAGAAACTTGGACATAGGTGTGTTCTAACCTGAGAGAAGGGTTACAAGCTATTTTTATTTAAGGAGAGTGGTGTCATTGGTATTCCAACCCTTCTTGTTCCAAGCCCCATTGAGGATGCCTGTCCAATGGTAAACTCAGGAACCTTTGTAAGGGTTGCTTTTCTATGCTCCTCAAATAAATACATCTGAAAAACTCACTGTTTACCTGTCTGTAAAGTCCTTAGTCACTTTGACTGAATTGTCAGTATGAAATGAAATCCATTTAGGGTGTAAGCAAAATATTTATGTATATTTTCCATAATTTTTTGTCTTCCTTGAGGGAATATCTGTTTGAAAAAAAACAAATCTTCTTACGGAGTAACTTGATAAAAGAGAAGCTGTGAGGGCATTTCTCAGCAGTATTATACATGCAGTTTAATTTGTCAACATTGGAGAAATATCATAATGTTATTCTATTTGATGCTACTGCTGCTTTTAACAGTAGCATAATATTTATGTTCTGTGCTACGAAATACTCTGCCAGTTCCCAAGAAATTAAAGGAATGAAACAGCCAACTGCATTCTGTCAACTGCACAAATTTTTTCCTAGCTTGGACAGTGATTTATCCTAAATTCTTAGAAAGAATTTTCTAAAAAAAATATTGAAATCTATAGCTGCCTTACCTGGAACATATGTTTCTTCCACGATAATATGAATGACACAGACATATGTTCATATGATTAATATCATAAGAGATTGAGAGGTCATATATCTTATAACTGAAATGCTGACAAAACTTTTTTTTCCTGTCCTATTCAGGATCACACTGTCTGCAAAGGAAATGGGGTAAGTGTTGCAAAATTACTTTGAGTCCTGCTCTACAAAATCTAGCCTAAGCAATCAGCTGAAAGTATCTCAATGCCTTTGATAGACACATTTGGATAAGTGAGATATAATCAAGTAACACTGCCGTCAAAGTAGTCTGAGGCATCTCTTTGGATGCTTTAGACCTTCTGGTTACTATGGAGATAGGTCAGGGATACAGGTCAGACTTTTACAGAGACATTTTCTATTTTCTCTTCCTCTAGCTGTGTGGACAGATGACTGTAGACAGCAAACAACTTGCAAAAAAAGTGTGCACTTTTCTTGCCACTGTTGCCTGTTTTACTTTCAGTGTATCTGTATCTCCACTTTTCATCCATATTTTTCTTTGTCACTCAGCAGAAAAGTTTTGTTGCTGAATAGTGCATAGCTTTAACTCTCAGTCTGTGCACAATCAACATATTTCTCTATGCCTGGACATTTCTCCTTCATTTTAATCAAGGGAAAAAAGATCTTCCATCAAAAAAAAAATGTGTGAGTTGACAGTGGGGAGGGAAGTATTGTGTATGCACATGCTAGGATGAACAGTGTGAGGGACGATTAATTAGTACCAGCTCGAGAGTTGGCAAGAAAAGATACTAAGGCAAAAATACAATAAATATAGAAAAAAACAAAGAACAAGGAAAATTGGGGGGGAGGAGGGGAAATGGAAAAAATGGAAATTTGGAAAGAAAACAGTGCAATTAGGTGGTAGGATTGATATAGGCAACATTTCAGAAATAGTATCAAGTTGCAAAAGAACCTGAAGGTTTTGGTTAATGGAATGAAAATTTGCCTACCAGTGTGCAGGCCCTTGGAAATTACAATATTCTAACAACAAATTAATATAATATCCATAAATATAACTTAGGGCACTACTTGTCATGGGTTAAACATATTCAGTCTGAGATTGCTGGAAACTGGGAAGAGTATTATGTGAATGTAGAGGAAAAAATCTTTTCCATTGAAGTAAAGTATATGTGATGTGAAAGATGCAGATTATTTTGTGAAATGTGACACAGAAAGGTACTAGGATGCTACTGTTAAGAGGACTATACAAGACCAACACTGACTGATTTGAAGCGAACCAGTGCTCTTCTTCAAAGTCAAAGTGCAGAATTTACAGCTCAGGCAAGCTGTCTGCATAACAATAGTCTTCAGTCTGAGAATCAACTCCTTCGAAGAGAAACTGCCAAGAATTAAGGTGATAATAACTTACTTGTGCTAAGTAGTTCAAGCAGAAAAGTAATCCTAACTCTGAATAACATAATATTTTGTGTACAGACATCCCTAAATCTTTTTCAACACATTAAGTCTCCTATTCTCCTATTAACAGAATTGTGGATGTTGAATCTTTGCCTGTCAAAGTATGTTGTTACCATGTATGCCAGAAAAAGTAGAAAGCACGGACAACTTTATTGTCAGAAGATGCTTTTGTAATTTTATTTTATTTTATTTTTTTAAGTTTCTAAAAGTGTAAGTCTTCAAAAATCCATGTTCTTCTTAACAGGCATTTGAATGACCAGTATGACAAGGACAGGAGTTAAGACCCCAGGGGCACCACCAGCCCTGGTAGTCCCTGTCCAGCACCCCCAGGGACCCCGGCTGCCTGCTCCTGGCTGGGGGCTGGGACGGGCCCCCGCTGCCATGTCCTGGCCAGCCACCCCCATGGGGATCCCCCTGGGAGCTGCTGGCCTCAGCAGTGCCCCAACAGTTGTTTCTGGCACACCCAATAGTCACGAAGTGTCCTCATTTTCAGAGAAAGACAGAGGGATATAAAGTCCATAGAGGGTATTCAGAGATCTGATGGGAAATGATGCTCTGGAAACCACATCCCTGTGTTGTTTACTGCTGAAATGGTTTTAAGAGGAACTCTGATCACAATTTTGTTTATGTGAGGAAAACATAAACCAAGAAAACAGCATGAATTGTTGTGATTTTGTAATAGAGTTTATCCTAACTTGCCTCAAGAAATAGTTGTTGAGTAGAAAACCAGCTGCAGGTAAGAAAGGTTCTTTATTCTGTGAAGGTCTTGAAAACCCCAAGTATTTTGAAGCAATTATTTTATAGCTTAAAACTATTTCAGGGATAGTCTTATGCTTCTAATTTCTTCTCTTTATGTACAGGGAGGAAAGGATCCCTCTGGTTTCCATTCCATTCAGCCTATACAATGCTTCTTCCTTGCGTGTCTTCATTATGCTTCTTTTATAGGAGCAAGAGCAAGGCCATCCTTACTTTATCCTAATAAAGGAAAGAAATACTGCAAGGGTATTTAGCTAGTGCAGAAATATTTCCATTACCTCACCTTGTGACTGCAGTTTAGAGTGTGCAATATTGCAGCATGTGCAGGATCTTCAAAGAAATCATCACGAGTAGGACCTGAGGTTTTCCTAGAACAATATCAGTCCACATCTGTCATGAAAGGACTGTGTACATTAGCAAGTGAAGAATTATCTGCGTTATAATCCTGTTTCTATAAACATGTATCAGGAGTTTACTGCATGAGTTAGAACTTTAAACAAAGTTTAGTTTCAATGAAAGTCATAAATCAGGTGATATGTTTGTTTCTATTATTTGCATGAGCATAAAATATATTGCCATGGGAAAAAAAAAGACATTTGCAATATCAAAATATAGTTTTCTGGGAACATTCCATTTCCAAGTAAAACAGGCAGAGTTAATCATTCAGAATTCTCAAAAAAAATATCAGCACTGAAAAGATATATAGCTATAGTGGAAATAATGAATGTACATGAATGTCTTTGCAATTCCCCAGTATTCTTCCAGCTGCAGTGATAAGCAGACATGCAGGCAAGAAGAAAAAAAATGAAACTGAAATCACAGACAAAAAAATCTCAGACTTTTGTTCTCTTAAGCTATAACTTCATATGAAAACTTTAGTAAATATAGTTGCTGTTATGAATATAATTGAGTTATTTCAATTCAAATGCATTTTGCAAAAGGTAATATAGGAAGGAAATATTTGCCTCTTAAAAGTTAGACTATTGTACGTGTGTTTGTCAGAATATTGTGTTTCTAAACACAAACATTGTTTGTCTAGTATTGTGTTTCCCTCCTGGCTGTTTCTACATTTTCTGGTTTTGTACACAGTCTGAAAAACTCTGACATTCTTGCATTTTATTTTTGATAGTTTTATTCTTCATCTATTATTTTTATCAGCAAAAATCTATAAACAGTGTTCTCTCTTCCGTTCGCTTGAGTAACTACTTGGATCATTTCTTAGCTCTGATATCCAAAGCAAATTAAATCATAAAGTCAGGGCTTGTCTCCCAGTAAAGCTAGCTCAGATTTTCCTAGCAGTGTAAGCAAAACACTGTCCTAAGGTTACAGGGGCAGGATTAGGTCATGGACACAAGGGCCCAGCCCAGAGTGGCTGTAGACCATGGGAAGAAGTGGAGCTTGGATGCATGAAGCGGTGGGTTTGCTCTACCACCACAGGCAAAGACTTGAGCTGCAAGGCAAGACCACCCCTCCCTGAGCAACTGCTGCTCTTCCCACGAACATATGGCTTCTCTTCCCAGTGTGGCAGCCAGATAGACCTGCTGGGTTCTGCTATAGGTGAAGTACACAGTGGTTGATAGCTATTTTGCTATGATACAAGAATGAGATTCCTTTGGAAGCTGTCCATTTTAGCAATTTCTAGGACTGATGCTGCCTCCCACTACTTAAAAGTGGTTTTAGCACTGTTAATAAACGCTCAGAGCAATGAGAAGGTTCTCAGAGATGGGTACAACATTCAAACTCATTTTGACATTGAAATAAATTTTAAAGTTTAAACTAATATTTCAATATTTGTTATAATTTTAAAATACAACTCTTAAGCTAGTCCAGCCATGAATGACAACCACAAGTTTGGTACTACAGGATAGTATCTATAGAATGAAAGCTGTCTTTTCTTCAAAAAAAAAATGGTTTCTGAAATAAGCATTAACACATGCTTTCCTTTTGAAGATAGCTTGTTGAGCCACAGCATTTTAGAATTAAAAATTAATAATGCAGAAAATTACTTATTCACCCACTAGACTAAGAAAAAATCAGATCACAGCACAAATTCACCTAAGCACTTTTTATATTTCATTTCAGTTCTGCAGCAGAAATGAGAAGGAAATGTTTGGGGAATGCGGTTTTTCCATTTTAATTCTACTTATAACAGAGAACAATTGAAGAACTGGGTTCAATTACCTCAGGCTTGTGTTTACAGGCAGTTTACAGTGCAGAGTACTGTACTATCAATGAGTTTAAGGATATCAGACTGTGGTTTATAGAATAGGAAAAAAATATATTAGTCTGTCACAGTTTATTAAAAAACTAAATAAAACCAAAAGCAGACAAATCCCAAAGAGATATAGTCTTGGGCTGCCGAAAGCTTGTACTTTTTTTCAGATTCATTTTACTTCACCAAACAGAAGATATAACTTCTTTCTGTAAACCTTGTGCCATTGCAGTATGCCATGGCATGAGAAGGATGCCTCAGTTGCCAAATACAGAATCACGGTGGTACAACTAAATTTTTGAGCTTATACATTTCCCTGGCATGAAGGCCATTATCCCCAGTGTCCATAGTTTGATCTCACATTACTATCAAGGAAGTTGTTTCTGAAAAACCTCAGGGAGTATCACATGATGAAATGCAGCCTGCTCTTCTATTTCCAGCTCTCTTTGTTGTCCTGTGCTTATGGAGAAGTGCAGGTGGCCTCCTCCTTGGAGAAGCTAAGGCAAACAGATACAGCAAAAAGTGAAAATCCTCACAAGTTCTTGGTAACTGTAAAAAGTACTTTACAAATAAGTAAAATTCTAAATTTCCTAAAACTTCCTAAACAAGTTTGTATTTAATTTAGAGCAACAAATTTCCATGCTGCCATATCGCTGATTGACTAAAACATGTGACTTGTGAACATAGCATCCAGTTCAGTTAACTAGAAGGTACCCATAATGCTGCAATTTCTTGAAGCAATGTGTTCGCGAAAGAATGTAGAATATAGTGCGTGTGTTTTAAGGCATGTACCTGGAAGATTATACCTGTCAACTGGTTGCTATGAACAAAGTTTTTAAATCAAATCACACTAGCAGATGCAGACAAGAGTTGATGGCAGTATGACGCAGGTTTGGTGGATTCCCTCAGTCCCTATTAATGCCAAATTTACAATCCCATTCTGAGGAAAATATTCCTACTGAAATCAGTGGAAATATTGCTTGAATTATTTCCTGGTGAAGATTCTTAATTGGACTTTAGGCATGCAAGACAGATGAATTCCTATGGAATTAAGATGAATCTCTTATAGGCTGGTAAAGTATTTAGAAATGAAAATGTGGGGGATCAGGAACTGCTCAGTATTTTAAAACTAGCCATGGAGAGGAGCTTCCGTCATTTCCAATCAAAGAAAAAGAAGTCTCGCAGCTACGGCTGCCTAAACCTACTAATCTAACTCTAACTGGTGAATTAGAAAAAATGGTTTTGTCTGCAGGTGTATTGCTATATTTACATGTTTACTCTGGTTTTATCCAAGCCTTGTATTAGCCAAATTAGAACAGTACTACCATTTAGTCTGTTGTAAATAATTCAAGATTCAGCTACACAAATCTGCATCCTGTTAGAGAAAGGTTTTGGGACATACACAGTTCACCTACTATTGGAAGGAATGAGTAACGTGTCACTACATTTAAAAATACTTTATATTATCAGGCTCATAACAAATATGTTGCTTGACATTCTCTAGGAATTAACTGCCACAGTAATTCTGAGCTAGTATGAAATGACTTGGCTTTGTAACTGTTATGAATACAAATCAGTAAGGCTAAAAAGGCTAGGGCTTGTGGGTTTGGCTTTTTTGGTAGTGTTTTTTTGAAGTTAGTATCTCATGATGACTGACAGCATAGTTGCCTCTCTGTTGAGCTCTGCATTTTTAGGTTTAACATAACCAACAATAAATAGCTCTGTTAGAATGGAGGCTCTGGTCAAGACAGGAGGAGACATGAGCTGCCACAATCATCTTCCATGAGTGGCTTCTCCTTGATCACTTAGCCACTCCCAGTGGGATGGGGGAGAGAACTGAGAATGGAAAAAACTCCACCAAACTCATGGGTTGAGATAAAGACAGTTTAATAGGACAGAAAAGGAAGATAACAACAACAACAACAACAACAACAATATGTAAAACAAGTGATGAACAGCATAATTTCAGTTGACAGTTACGTAGGTTTAACTCCTGTTGGATGAAACTACAGAAGCCTATATTTTTGTGCAAGAGCAGGGCTATTTCCCTAGGAATCCTTTCAACATCTAGTTCCCACTAGTCAGTGACTAATCAATTTGGAATGTGAAAGTCCATTATGGGCACAGTCATGATCAAGGTCTCCAAAGTCATCTTCCAAACCTGCAGTAAAAACTTATTCCAGGCTCTCTTGGAAAATACGAATGAAAGGGGTCAATGAACTCATACAATCCTTCACCCTCCACTGGATCCCAAAATGTTTAAAGACAAATGACGGTGTACATATTTCCATGCAATGGCCATCCAGTTGCTGTAGTCTGGGCATCATAAACCTTAAGTTAAGGCTAAGAATTCCTCTCATCCTTTAAAAATACACAGATAAATTGAAGGAAAAAATATGTAAAAGATATGCTAGGAATGCTATTGCCCTAGAAGAGGAGCTTGAAATGGATAATGAAATGGAAAGAGCATATTACAAAAATGCTTTGCTTCACATGAAGATGGAGAATCCCTCTTTTGAACTGGGAACTTTTATTTCTATTGAAATTCATTTGGCTTCCACCTATTGGCTCCTTGCCAGAATAAACTGCCTTTCAGGACTTTATAATTTCTCCCTGTGAAGAAGTAAATAAACTGTAATTCTGTCTCACTTATCTTCTTTTTGATAATCTTAATTACACCAAACTCATTAATTCTTTCTGTAATAAATTTAAAGTTATTTCTTCTCTTCTTTTTTTCAATGTCCTTTTTAAAATGTGGACATCTATGCTGAATGCACCATTGCAGAATTAGTTGCATATCAACACAATAAAAACAAGTCATGCATACTTTTAATCGAAACTTTCCTGTTTGTATTGAGAAAAATCACATAATTCTTTTTGCATCTGAAGCTTATTAAGTGGCTTGTCTTTTATGATTCCAGAATCTTCATCAGAGTCACTGTTTTCCAGTTCAACTTTTCCTTCATTTTTATGATTTATGCTCTTTGTTCCTAAATGTATAACTTTGTATTTTGTGGAACTAAACCCATTACAGTTTTCTGAGTGGGCACAGCTTATGAAGAATGATCTGTGTAACTGACTCATCATAATGACGTTTCCTGCTCTGGTAATTTCATGTCACTAATAGTGAAATTTCTGCAGCAAATTCATATAAATTCTTCTCTTCAACATGCTGTGATAATTATTCTTTATAACCCAAGAACAGAAGCCTTCCATTTTGCTCTTTCTGTCTTCTAGGTTCATCTTCAATTTTTTTCTCATGTCCTTATTTCTACTCTTAACTCCTTTACAGTGGGGAATTGGGAACCACAGAAAAATCAAGTGCTGAAAGATCAGAGAAAGAACAACGTTTAATGAAAAAAAGATTAAGGCAGTGCTCATCCTGGCAAATAGGATGGATTTGAGGATTGCAGGCCAGGCATTCTGGTTCTAGCTGAGTTTATTATAACAGCAGATATTACCAAAAGAAAGGTTAAAAGGAGGAGAGTTCTGTTGAAGCTACTAAAGGAAAGAGCTGGGGATGAAAGACTAACAAATGCTATTTTTGATGGTTCAGGGATTTACTGAGAATTTGTCCCTTGACTTTATAAAACTGCCCAGTGATATGTTTGTTCTAGTCATCAGTGTGGTCAGCCATGTAGATAGATACACAGCCATTACATCTTATTGGGGAGGCATTTGGCATGGCTAGTTGTTAGCATGGTAAGTTCTGATTACACTCACATTGCGACTGCTACACTCTATTTCCAGCCACCTGTGCCCGTTCTGTGGGCTCATCACTCAAAATAAAACACATGCAGTGGAGCAAAAAGTAAGAAGGTACTGAAGCAATTGTGGGGCCAATTTATTTTGAAAATTCTTCCTTTTTTCCCCTCTTTTCATTCTTTTCAAGTGTTCAGTTCACTGTGAAACAGTTCCTTTTTCAGAGATCTCATTACTTTGTGTTCAGTGCTGATAGTTTTTTAAATTGAAAACAGACCCTGATCCTGAACAAATACAAGAGTTTTAGATCAACAACTGAATCAAATATGTGGACTAAAGAAGTATCTACTAGTTTAAATACATAATAAAATAAATGTCTAATGAAAGAGGAATGCAGTTGAAACCCCCTACACTTCCCCTGTACTTGCATTTTATGGAAACCCTAGCAGAGAAAGCAGAAGGCAGCACAGGTCTCTTCAGTTTCACGCTCTGACAGGGAGACACCCAACTGTAGACTTCAGTGTCAAATTGTAGCACAAAAAACCTGCAACTTTTGACAATGTTTTATTGGATTGGCTTCCAATACATGGATGGACTAAAATAGATATCTTCCTTTATTTTAAAATCTTGCCCAGTGATAAAGTCTCTGAATTACCTGACAAACACAGAGGAGTTCATGCTTTGGGGAATGATGTTTACTCAGTAGGCATCCTTAGGGAAGCTCAGTCAATGACGTGAACTACGTCTTCCTCCAAAGACAAGGCATATACTTTCCAATGAGCTGTGAAAGCTGGGATCCTGACTGAGGGCATCAAATATCAGAAAGCACCCTGAGGTGTCTCTCAGCAGTGTCTCTTCAGCATGCTGGAGTGAAGAAGCTTGAATGAAAATAATATTCATACCCATGGAATCCATATTAACAGATGCTATATTTCCACGCTGTTGGACCTGTTGAACAGTTTTTGACTGTTTTACTCCCCTGATAACAGAGAGTCAGGCACAGCAGCTGTAGTCATGGAGGCATAGCTTCAGATATGTTCTCCTCCGATCTGCCTGTGTTCCTGAATTCAAATAACCAAAGCAGTACAGGGGATATTTCCTCTTTTATATTCTCCCTGGTTACAGGAAGCAAACAATAATTAGGGAGCAGCACAAGACCTTGTCTTTCTTACTACAGCATTGACAGCAAGACAGCAGTTTTCAGGGAGATGTCAGACAAAAGCAGAAAACTACCCATATTCCTAAAATGTAATCTTTGCTGCGAGTTCTAACTCCAACAATCAGAGCACTTAATAAAATATCATCCAATTCTAAGGCATGCAAAATGTGGAGAAAAAAAAGAAAAAAGTCTGAATTTTCAACATGACACTTGATACGTAGCAAAAAACTCTAGGGCTAATTACTCAATCCATAGATATAGGGAAATCTTGTTAATTTATTATAAGTAACAAGGGTACCTGGGTTCATCTGCTAGCAGTCTTTCAGTTTTCCAGAAGTTGTGTTCCAGAAGTTGTGTTCCCTGCCTTTGATGGCTCTTCAGAGGTGACAGAGGTGCTGTCTTCTATTTTTGTTTTTCGGCAGAAAACAAGAAAATTGGAACTCCTGCAGCAAACAGGCAGAGATGACTTTGTCCACACATCATAGGAGTTTTGAAGTGAGGGACAGAATACAAAGGGGAGGTCAAGCATTCCAAATGACTCTTCTGAAAAAATGATGTGGTGGCTGTTGAAGAGTTATTGAATGAGTGACTAAATCGGAGGAGCTAAAACATATTTTGTGGATGCTAATAATCACATATACACACACAAAAAGAAAGCAAAAGTACTTACAGACAAGATGGACTGCATCCCTGGAAAGCATTACCAACTTAGGGGTGTAGTCTGATATGCTGGAATGGAGGTCTGCCTTTCAGAAAGATCTTAATAGAATGCAGAATTGGTCCGACAGGAACTTCATAAAGTTCAACAAAGGCAAATGCAGAACTGGGCACCTGGGACAGAATAATGCCCTGTAGCAGAACAGGCTGGGAACTGGGAAGTGGAAAACAGTTTTGCAGAAAAGGACCTGAGGATACTGATGACAGCAAGTTCAGAATCAGTCAGAAGTGTACTCTTGCAATGAAGAGTTAACGTCATAGAGGGCTGTATTAAGAAAAGTGTAGACAGCAAGTCAAGGAAAGTGATTAGTCTGCTCCATTCAGCATTTGCACAACTGAACCTGGAACCTCGTGTCCAGTTTTGACCTTCCTAGTACTAGAGTAAGTCCAATGGAGGACCACCAAGGTGAGGGGCACATAATGTACAAGAAGATGCAGAGACAACTGTGGTTCTTCACTTTTAAGAGAAATCTAAGAGAGGATCTTGTTACTGTTTTCTATTACTTACTGGGTCACAGACAAGACAGAGCCAGAATTTTTGAACATGAACAATGAAAGTATGAGAGGCCATGGACACAAGATACAACAATGGAAATTCAGTAGATATTTTTTCACACCTTGAAGATGGCCCTAACCTTGCAATTGGTCCCAGACTTCCAAACTATTCTGTTCTACTTACATTTCTACCACATTTATTCCATGATTCTTTTCTGTTTAAAAGAAGTACTTTATATTCTAGATGGCATTCCTGACGCTTCAAAAAAGAAAACCATATAATGTTTCTATCCTTCATCATAGATACATGAAGACCTGTATCTTTTTTTTTTTTTTTTTTGAGATGGAGTAAGACCTTAAAGCATTGAAAAAAATTTCAAAACACAAAAAAAGGCAAAAGAAAGTTGCCCGAAGCACATAGTTAGAAGGAGGAACCTCTGTAATATTTTAGGAGGTTGGTACATGGGAGGGTGAATAGTTCCTAGAATAGGCAACTATTGATTTGTTTCTGAAAACTACAACAAATGAAAAGTTCCTAAAAAAGTAACTGTCAAATGGTTTCTTGGAAAATAGTACCAGAATATGACTGAATAATTTGTATAGCACGCAGTCAGACCTGAATCAAAGAAAGTAAGAATAGTGTATAGAAAGTTGTACCTCTGTTTATCCAATAGTTCAGTCAATTCTGGAAGTCTAAATGGGTGCCTCAAATCACCTTTTATTCACAGATAAAGTCTCATAACCTCAGTTTTGATTTCTGCTCAGGAAATAGTGAACCAGAATTTAACACCAGAGTGCTGGCATCCTCATAGAGGCATGTGAATATAAAATGCAGGTAGTGCTCAAGACATGAATAATAATATCTCTTGATTGTCTTCAGTCATGTGAAAATCATACAGGCCACATTTTTCTTATAGGCAATAAATTAAACAGCTGGAAAATATCTTCCATTTCCATCCTACTTGCCCCTCTCCAAACCCTCGATGAAGTTGCACCCAGCAGGAGGATGCATCCAGAAAATTCTCCACCTGAATTCTCACCATCTGACAGAGATTTACTTTAAAGATAGAAAAGGGATGAAAAATGGATTATTAACAGAAGAATATTTTGTGCTGTCTGAATGAGCTTAAGACTTAATAAACATGAAATCTCAACACAATTTCATAATACTTGATACTTTCAAGGTATTAACCTCAGTCATTCAATGATGTATCTGATAGACATAGTCAGAGTATTTATGTGTACAACCAAAAGAAAGCAACTTATTAACAGCAAGAAGCTCTGAAATGCTGTGAAAGATTAGCCAATCCGTGTGGCAGGATAGAGTAACAAAGTTCTGTGTAGTTCTATGACTGTAAAAGGAAGGGGAGTAACATGTTGTGCTAGAAGGCTCCTAAACGATTTTTCTTAAAAACAATGGTTAAACTGGTGCATCTTTTTTTTTTCTTTTTTTTTTCTTTTTTTTTTCTTTTTTTTTTCTTTTTTTTTTCTTTTTTTTTTCTTTTTTTTTTCTTTTTTTTTTCTTTTTTTTTTTCTTTTTTTCCCCAAGACAGATACAGTCAGTTAGAGTATTTTTTTTCCAGCATTGCTCACAAAAGTTTCCTATCATGCTGTGCATGAGAAACCATGCAGATTTTTTTTTTTCCTCATATGTTGCAGTCATTATTTAAATCAATAGTAAAAATATGTACCCTGGTCAAGGTGCATTTCAGCAATTTCTAGCACTGTCATGCAGTCTGGAAAGCCCCTTCACGGCAAAAAGGATCTTCCTTTCTACTACATGTAGGAGTTAAAGCAGCTATTTTCACAGAAGAAAGGCCATCCACTATTGTCTGGATTTTTAGATGAACTATTCTGTATATTTTTTATTCCCTGATGTATGAGTATTGGTGCTTTGCTTCTGTAAAGTCATACTTTTGGATATAAGTGAAAAAATGATATGCTGATACATAGCAAACTCCCAGATAAATCACAGCACTTTTACAGTATTCAGAAGCACGGACCATGCATTCTATGATCTGCTGATTTTTATGACCTCTACATTGGTGGGATCAAATCATTTAATCTTCACTCAGGCAACTTATCACTCCAGTTCTTATGAACCTTCCAAAATGTGACACACAGGCAGTTTGGGGGGATTGGGGATCCTTTACAACCATTTGCCCATTTTCCTCTGAAACCACCTGACCCACTTCTCCTTCTCATTTCTGTCCAGCCACGGCCCTGGGCTCAGCCAGGGTGCTGGACTCTCCTGAAGGGAAGGCAGCAAGTCAGAGCAGCAGGAAACATCTCAGCACCTGTGGCTACAGCTCTACCCTCTTCCTTCCAAGCTCATGGTACAGCCACCTGTGTCTGAGGTGGTGTCAGGGGGAGCTCTGCCAACCTGCCGCCTTCTGCTGCTGCTGCTGTGCTCAATTTTGGCAGCACGGGGACTGAAGGGGTGCATGGCTGTCCCTGTTAATGCCATATTTTTTTCCCATCTATCCTGTCCTCAAGCCGAGCGCCTATCAACCCACACTGTGCTGATTATCACTCCTAAATCACAAATCGCCAGGAACTCATTTCGCCATTAACTCTATGCATTATTAAGCTCATTTCAGACCATCTGCCTTCTCAATATACTGGGAGCTGGTAGCAAAATTGCCAGTGTCATAAGGAAATTCAAACTGATTTGAATTTTATTGTCTCTGAGCAAACACGTTGCTGAGAAGAATTAACTGGAATTGACCTGGCAGATCAGTGGCTTCCTGTCTCATCGTACATCCCAGTCTATATCTGCAACCTGCACGTGCTAAGCTTAATCAACTGCTGGAAGCACGTGCCTAAAATACAAGAGATGTAACGTCTGTTTAGGTCTGTTTCCCTCTGTGCTTTCTGGACTCTAATGATGTGGAAGAATTGTGGTAGCAGACCTCATTCCTATTGCTTTTGAAATGAAGCAAATCAATACAGGCTTCAATTCCCTTACATCCTACCGGGACTAGGGTTTAACATGAAGTTCTAAAAGTGTAATTGAGTAGTTCAAATTTTAATAGCCTTGCGAAAATAACAATAAAATTACATATAATTCCAAATGACCTTCTTAGAATAGAGACTGGGACTTGTTATGAAATTTGAAAAAAAGTTATTTTTCTGTTTAAATTCACTAACATCCCCTACACCCCCAAATCATGGTCATAAACATTCAGACAAGATTAATCAAAATAGTTCATTCAGATAAGTATTAAAATCTTACTGTTGGTTTCTGAATAGTTTTGTAAAAATGTTCATTTTAATTACTTGCTTACCTTAATGCTAAGATTGTTTTTAAATTGAAAAGTACACAGATGTTTTTCAAAATGAGAATTAGAAAATAACACTACTCCAAGAAGATAATCAGTTTGAAAAATTCCTCACCAGCTTTTATTTTCAATACTTCAAATAGTTTTACTTCCCTATATATTTAGCTTGGCAAAAATAAGCCTTTCTCTTCCAGATAGGGATGAAAGCTCTGGTGCAAGCTTAAAAATGCCATACTGGTATCAGTTCTGTCCTCAAAGTCATGACATAATAACTATAGGTATTGTTTTAATGGTATAAGACATTCTGCTATTAATACAACTGCCAGATGTTTACAGAATGTTTAATTTTTGAAATTCATTTTTAATCAACTATTTTAACAGGTAATGCGTGAGAGACACATAGAGGAAAAAATGTCACTTTGCAAGAAACATTTGCAGATTAGCAGACTTCAGCTTTGCTTCAGTAGCTTGTCTTTTATCGCTGACAATCTGTTAAATCTTTGTAGCAAAATTAAAGGCACTGTCAACAATTTTTGTTTTTCTTTTTTCTTTTTTTCTCCCCCCCCTCCCCCCCCTCGGAAGAGTCACTGAATGATTAGTAACAAAATAAGAGCAATATTTGAGCAGAAAGGTTTCTTCAAGATAATGGCATGTCTTATTGTTAATACTTTTCTCTTGTAAACATTTTCAGCTATTCAGTTATTTTTATTTTAATGTTTTCTGACTAATTTTTCCTTCAGCTTTTTTGATTTTGTTGGCTAGAAAGGAAGGTTGGTTGCTATCCATTCATGTTCTCAAGCCTAAAAGTTTTTTGCATTAAGGTTGTTACAGCCCATCGGTTTGCCCCTCTGGTTAAGCCCGGCTTAAAGAAATCTGCCCATCGCATGCAACATCATTATACTGGCTTCTTTAATCAGGTGATCTTTGTCGTAAGCTGATGTTTCTAGTGACAAAGACATTCAATTATTATGACAATTTTATGAAATGTATTTCATATAGTGGAAATTTAGACACACAGAAACAGGTGAATTACACTAAATACAATTTGTTTGCACACATAATAATAATAATCACCGCCACACAAGAAGATCAGGAATGTAATACATGAAAAGGAGGAAGAATTGTTGATTTTTGTTTGCCCATTTCAGATAATAAAGATTTTGTAGTCATTATTTTCTGCATGTTTATTATGAACAGAAATAGCCTTATTATTTTATTATGAAAGTATGGTAAATTGTGCATTACAGAAGTAAAATAATACCATTTGTGAGAATGGGGATCACTGAAATCTTTTCAGACAAACATTTTTAGTACAGTTATAACTAGACATTGACACTGATAAACCAAGTAACTTAACCAAACCAATCAGAAATTCAATTGCTGATTAGAATTAGTAAAATGTTAACAGATTAAATTTTGGTATACAACCTGAGATGCCCTGTTTTTTGAAGGTAGCCCTTCTTGTTTAGCAATTTCATCGTATAAAACTTGAAACAAGTCCAGAGAAATCTGTCATGAAGGGAAGGAACGGGCTTTAAGAAATGATATTATAGCACAGTGTGGCTGTTAATTCTAATGGACACCTGGAAGAACATGTAAGAACCAGAGAGGGAATTTTCTAAGATGTATTTCCACACTGTAAATCTTAGCGTCTATAAAAAAATCCAATTAGAAAAGAAACCTAATTAGCCTTATTTAAAATAAAAGAGTACAGCATCTCCATGTAATTTTGTGAATGATTAAATTCAGGGCCTAATTATGTTATTTCTTTGCAGTTCCAGTTGCATCCCTCATTAATGTCTAGATTATGGCTAGCTATTAATTGAACAGTAATGAGATGAAAAGCCTCCAGAAGTCCCTTCCACTAATTCAGGCAGTCGTCACAGCATTGTTTTTCCCTATGAAGTGCTTGTGCTTTTCAAAGACTCAGTCTGTCTCTCAATGAGTTCCCGCAGCCTTGAAGAGCTAACTAACTACAGCTTTAAATTGTTCATACCATTAATTTTATTTCAGTCTGTTAAAAGTCAAGGGGCAATAAACTGTACCCCAGTAAAGAGATGCAGTGCCATCAGACTTGCCAAACTTCTGCATTTAGAACTAGAAACCTGGCCCATCACTGAAATCATGGGGCTCTTACACAAACAGTTGTGATGGGATTGTCTTATTTGCCAACTCATGCCTCAGTCTCTCTGATTCACATACATGTAGCACAGTGAATAAATCAATATTTAAGAGTTTCCAGGGTGGGTGCTCTGTAACATAAATGTTATCACAGAATCATTTGGGTTGGAAGAGAACTTTAAATGACCATCGAGTTCCAACACCCCTACCGTGGGCAGGGACATCTTTCACCAGACCAGGTTGCCCAAAGCCCCATCCATCCTGGCCTTGAACACTGCCAGGGAGGGGGCATCCACAACTTTTCCGGGCAACCTGCTCCAGTGTGTCTCCACCCTCATCGTAAAAATTTCTTCTTAGAAGAAGTTGTCTAACTGGAAGTCAGGTAGACAACTTCAAGCAGGAAAATACAAATTTGATTTTAGGACTAATCTAAAATGATACTGGTGTCCCCTGATGTCATCACACCTGAAATATACCTCTACAGGACTAAAACAGTCACTTTATGAATTGCCAAAGAACTGGACAAAACAAGAAAATTCAGACAACACAAACTTCTGGTTTTTACTGGAAAAAAAAAGGGGGGGGGGGATAATTGTTCCATGCATTGGTTAACCATTTTGTTATTAAATGTGTTCCTTCTGATTGTTTAATGCCACACTGAATCTGCTTAGGACCAGTTACAGCAGAGCTGTGTTTACAACCTCAGTGCTTTAGCAGCACTTCTCAAACACACAGGCTATGTCTATCCCAGCAAACTCAAATGTCTGGAGGAACATTCCTAGGCCCCCAAACACAACTCCTCGTATTCTAGGAAGCTTCCAGAATCTAATATAAAGCCTTAAATAGAAGGTGCTTCCTGGTGCATATCTCTGAGGATGTAAAGAAGAGAGCATATCTGAAAGACCTATCTTCATACTGTCCACTGTTCATGAAGAGATGTATTGTAAATCAGCCATAAAGCTGGCGCAGAAAGTTCTTTCATTTGCCATCTCCCACTCTGCAGGACTGTGCAAGGAAAAAAAAAAAAAGGAACAATAGTAGAGGATGAAAATTATTTGAAGTACAGAAGCTGGAAAATACTACAACATCATACTAGTTGCCCCACTGACTTCAGCAACATGTAAGTACTTTTCTGAATAGTGAGGCTTGAATTTCTTTAATTAGAAGATAAGACTGAAAAACAAAACAGCATAGCAAAAATGAAACAGCAAAATGAAATAAACAGTGAAAGTAAGATGATTTTCATCTGAATTTTTGTTTTTATATTGTTCACACATGGGATCACACATTATACATAGTCATATTTTATTATATAAATTATGCATTTCTTACATTTTAATTATTGCCACTTTATTACAATTCTGCTAAAAATTCTCCTCCTTAAAAACCATTTGTTGATTCCATATTTGAAATGATACTACAAGGAACTGTATGAAAGAGCTGATATTTCTGTTATAGTACATGTTAAGCAGCAACACTACCTACACTGAAAATTCCTATAGCTAACCCTGACTATTATATATCAAGGCAGTGAAATCTGTACTTAAAGGCTTGAGAAATCAAGTGTTAAATTAGGTGGCCATTCTACTGCTTCTCAATAGAAGCTGACCAAAGGTTTGTTACTTACTTCTTATCCTAACAAATTATAGCAGTTCAGGAATCCATAGAAAGTACCAAAAATCTTTGAAAGGACCAAAAATGGCCAAATATTCTCAATTCTATATGTCCTATAAATGTGTTCAAAGAAATACATGGCAAATAAGCTAATTTAAATGCTGGTTAAAGGGAGACAATGTAAAGGTTAATATGCATAACTGAAGGACAAAAGCACTGATTCATATATTTTATGTGTCAAGATGGACCTAAGCATTTGGGTTACAAGGAGCAAACCTGTCTGAATACAAATGAAAATGCTCCCCTTGTAAGCGTAAGAGTATTTCTAGACCTTTGTATTACTGAGGTTGCTTTTTCACTTAATACAGTGGAAGTTTTGCATGAGTCCTCATGTTTAGGTAGTCCTTTCAAAGGAGACCATATATTTAACAAATTAGGAAAGAATCTACAAAAATTACGGAGATGTTCCATTCATCTCAGTTTTTCATCCAATTTTATTTTGCTATAAGCTTTAGTTCCGTATTTACAATGAAGGATATGTTTCCTAATCCACTATGAAATACTGTATTCCATATCACACAGTGAGGATTCTGCTGAAGGATCCCAAATGAAGATTACTTTTATACAGGAAGAAGGTTGTTTTTTTAAAAATCTTTAAAAAAATCAAACCAAAACAACTTCCCCCCCCCTAATATTTCTTGATTTATTTTAACGAATTTCTGAGAAAAGTAAGGCAAAAATCAACATCACTTAATTTATGGCTATTCTCAAGTTTTTCTAAAAGTGTATTGCTAAAATTACGAAAGTAGAGAAAACATAATATGAGAGAAAGATTTTAAAAGTTTTTTCTCCATTTATCTGGAAATCCACAGAAACAAGTTAGGCAAAGACAATGCAAAATATGTGATAGACTTTTACTCTAAGGCAAGTATCATTAAAGATATTTCCCATCTTTCCTTAAATCTTAATCTAAATTTCAGATAATAAGCAATGTGTCTCACATAAAACTATAGAGGATGAACAGACAATATTCTACTAATTTTAGTCAAAATCTACACATGATTCTATATTCTTGTACAAATCCTCACATATTCTCAATAACAATGAAATGCCTTGAAACAAATATGCAACTTGCTGTCATAACTTTCTGAGACCAAATATCAAAGTATTAATTAAATAAGACAAGGCTTCCAGAAAGATTAGTAAATTATATAATGATGGAGTTGCTAAAATTTATGAACATAAAGAACATCATTCTGGCTTTCTACGCTCTTATGCACTGATACATTACATGATACAGCTATCTGCATTTACTTCGGTCTTTACTCTTCTGGCTAAGAATTATTCAGATACGCCGTAAATAATAATACATGAACATTCTCCCTGTGCACACATTCTAAAAGTTGGTGAGAAGAAAAAAACTCACTTAAGCTCTAAGAAACAATCATGGAGAAAAATATCACATACTTTTCTATATTCACTATAGAAGATTGTATTGGGGAGAATTGGTGAGATAGAGCTCTGCCCAGGATTTAACATAAACTTGTTCCTCAGCATATGTGTACTTACCCTTTATAAGATGATGACGCATAGCTTTTCACCTTCAGCATCCACCAGTGTAAATGATATGAGGCTGACTCATTACAACACTCAATTACCCAACGCATTCTAGTAGCCCCATGTAGTGGGTTAACCTTGGCTGGACAACAGGTGCCCAGCAAGCTGCTCTATCTCTCTCCTCTTCAGCAGGACAGGAGTGGGAGAAAAATAAGATGGGAAAACCCCTCGTGCGTCAAGATAAAGGCAGTTTAATAAAAGCAAAAGCGAAGGTCATGTGTGAAAGCAAAGGAAAACCAAAAGACTTCCCATCAGCAGGCAATGTCCAGCCACTTCCCAGGAAGCAGGGCTTCAGTACCATAGTGATTGTTCTGGAAGACGAACATCATAAATAATGAATGCCTCCTCTTCCTCCTGCTTTCTCTCAGCTCTTATTGCTGAGCAGATGTCCTACAGTATGGAATATCCCTCTGGTCAGTTTGGGCTAGCTCTCCTGGCCATGTCTCCTCCCAAGATCTTGCCCACCCTCAACCTACTGGTGAGGAGGGGAGAATGTTGGAGAGAAGCCCTGATGCTGTGCCAGCACTGCTCAGCAGCAGCCAAAACACTGGTGTGTTATCAGCACCTTGCTCGCTACCGATACACAGCACAGCACTGTGAGGGCTGCTGTGGGGAAAATTCACTCCATCCTAGCGAGACTCAATACATCCTGGCAGGAAAGATACGAGGAAGGATCCAGAGGACACTGTACATGCAAATACACATGTGCTCTGGCTTTGTATATCAGCTACCATGGAAGGAAAGACACAAGTAATGAGGAAAATTAAATGCAGGACCACTTTACCAAGGGATGTGAATGAGTCTGTGTTACTCTTTATCATTAAAGAGTGATTCAGTGCTCTACTGGAAACCCAAATCACCAGTTCCAACTCACTGGTTTCAACTGCTGATTATTATTTAATTTATTTGGTATTAAAAGTTACCATAGTAGCCCCTTCTAGCTTTAAAATACATCACTGATTTTGACAAATGTCACAACTGTGCATAACGATTGACTAGGAAAAAAAAATCATTTTTATCAAAGAAGGGCATAGCTCTGTGCATTCTTAGCCATTTATTAAATTAGTGCTTACTGATGTCAGTGTCACTGATGATAAACTTTTATAACAGAGAAAATTCAAGTAAATTCCAAGCTATTTCACCAGTCTTTCTTGTCCATATCATGTAAACAGTAAATGCAGGACCTCAGAGTGTGTTGGCTATGGGAAGAAGTCAAACTTACTATCTTTCAGCTGTGAAAACATAGGAACATACTTTTTCCACATTCCTCTTGTGTACAATCCTAATAGACTGACACTGATCCCAGATAAAACAGTGAAAAAAATTATGTGGGAGGCAAGCAGTACATGATAATGCCAATCAAAATAATTTTAGATCATTAAGTTCTTGTAAAGCTTAATAGTATAAACAGGGCTGGCAAAATAAACCAAACAGACATTTGTTAGACACTTGACTTAGAACTACATCATATTTTAATAGAAATGACACTATGTAAAATAGATATAGTAAATATTGAATGCCTTCGTCAAACATGGAGAAGTAATCTGCTGCAGAATATCTAACAGGATTTCACATAGATTTATGATCGAAATTCTGTAAAATAAATTGAAAGAAGAGATAAGTAAGATTGCAGATTATGTGGCTTGATGGAACATCAAAGACAGGTAAAATTTCCATAAATACATAATAAATATTAGTAATCATATAAATTCAATGGGAAACAGCTAAATGCAAGGCAGTATATCTAAGATGAAAAAAAATATAGCTTGTATGTATAAGAAGGAAACTATCCTTGAATGGAGCAACTAATAAAATTAATTAGGAGACATGAGAAATGAATAATGGAATATAAAGTCTTATTGATGTTCCATAATTAAGAGGAGGAATATAATCCTTGGATATATAGGAAAATTATATTTATCATTGTATCTGTTATTCATGACACTATTATTAGAAGTCCATGTTTTTTCCATGATTAATATCCATAGATTCAGAAAAGAATTCTCAATATTGAAACTTTACTGGAAGTCTTAATCTTTACTGGTCTCTTTTTGTCCACATTTAGAAAATGAAGATATCTGTGATCATTCTCATGTGATGTAAAGTAAGCTTTCATTTGAATCTAAATTTTCCTTGTATTGTTTGTTTTGAACTTGAAACAATTGACTTACAAAATGGTGGACATAGTATTTGTGCAATATAAAAAATACAATTACCTGAAGTTCAATTTTCTATCAAAAAGTATCAATAAATTAGACAAAATACAAGCAAGGTAAAAAAATGTAAAAATTATCTCAGGTCCACAAAAATTTATAATGTTATGAAGATTGTTTTTTTTCATTCCAGTTACTAGTTTTATGCTTTGATATCTAATATGTGTAAGAAAATTAATCATGACAATTGTTCTGAAATCTTACTTGGCCACTTCTTTGCTTTTCTTGATATCCCATGCTTTCCTTATGGGTACATAACTTTTTGTTTGATTCAAGCAGAATATTACTTAAAAAACCACCCACTCCATTTGTCAAGTAATTTAGAAGACTTCTGTGAGAACTGGAAGACGGAAAAATGTACTTTATTAATGCAGTAAGTTTCCTAGTTACAGTCATCTCATGAAATTCAGTGAAATGATCACATCCTGGTTTTTCAAACCAGCGCAAGAGTAAATGCACATTCATGGAGTTACTCACGCATTTTCCTAGAGGACAGAAAGTTTAGGGCTTTTTCTTACCAATAAATCCACTTCAGTTCCACATGTTCATATGTTATCACAAAAACAAGTGACAAGGTTTCAAAATATCTAAAAAACCAACTTTGGCCTCTAAGATGAGTTGTATAACAGAGGGAAAAAAAGCAAATACAAGAGGATGGTTTGCTTAGGATTGAATTTTAATTTCATTTTTTCAGTACATTTCAGAGTAAAATTATTGCTTTCTGGACAATCTGAGTCTAATTTCAGTTCATCTGCGGTGGTGAGACTTAACTACAGTGTAAGCAATTTTAACAACCCTGATTTTTTCAGACTAAATCATAGAGGGTAAGTGCTGATTAAGCCTTAGTGCACCTCAGAGTACAGTGAATTTATAATCTTAGAGCCACATTCTTTTGTTCCTGAGATACAGACGGAAAGAAGAGTGTGCTTTCAGGCTTTTACATAGATAAAAGCAGCCACTTAACCCTCCTGTTTAATCATGAAATTTATTTTGCTACTGAGACACATTTATGTTTGTCTTTTCTGCCATCAACAACACAACACAGACATGTCTTAACTAGCGAGAAGCAAAGGAACCTGAGCAGCAGAAGCAATCCAGCTACAATAGGAAATCCAGACTAATTTAGTCTCATTTTGTAGCTGTGACTCTTCCTTCCAGAGCTTGACTTCTATTACTGAATTGCTTTGTGTACCCAGATAAATTCCATCACGGTTTGGTTATCCCTATTTTATAATGCAGTGATCAACACAACCACACTAAGAAGAAAACTCTAACTGAAAAAGGTAATGGTTACTACTTGAAGCAGGATCCCGTTTCATGCACGTGTTTCTGAGTGAAGGTAATGGTTTTAGACACCTCATTAGCAGTAGCTTGTGCAGACCATGCTCTCTCATTAAGCTGAAAAAATGGCTGCTGGTTTATCAAAAAGTCACCAAGTATCTGAAATCAACTGGAAGGGATCTGCTTTGAGGGTACGTAGACCTAATTAAGCACCAATTCCTTTCTATAATTCTTCTTGTCCCATTAAACAGCAAATGTGGGGTCATTAAATGGTCATAAAGACTCATTTATGAATGTCATCAAATTCCAAAGTGTACCAATCTTAAAAATACTAAAGGCATAGTCCTGTGACTGTGGTGCCCAAAGATAGAAAAGCAGCAAAAAAGTGACATACCAGTATTACTTTGACCTTAGAAATGCTTTTCAAGGCACCCAGCGCTGCTGAAGCTTGATATTCCCTGGTGATAAGCAGAGTAAAAACAAACAAAAAACCCCCCACTCCCTCATAGTTTTTAATATGGGATCTGGGCTGAAACTTCACAGAATGATTCATAAGAGAATGTTTGTTCTGCATTAAAAAAAAGTCATATTAATATATGATCAGACTGAAAGGCTGACAAGACCAAGAATTTTATCTGCATCACAGAGGGTAAATGAACATTTCATAAAGGTTTGTGGCAAATCCCAATATCTCTCTGTTCTGAATATGTCTTGACTAGGATGAGCAGAACTGATCTTTATGTTAGCCCTTGTGGCTAAGCCATTTGGAGCTAAGGCGACTAAGAGCCTCTCTGAAGAGGCAGCAGGAAAAAAAAAAGCAGCACAATTGGTAATTTGAGTGGTTAACAGAAGCAGAAACAGAAACAAAGTTCTGCTCTCTAGCAGTTGACAGATAGCAGTGTGTTATCTATCTAGAATGAGGTTTAGATTTAGATTATATAGATGATATAGGTTATTTGCACGATATAGATTATTCATATGATATACATGATACAGATGATATAGATATAGAAAGACTGAAACCAAAAAGGACAAAAGGAGAACAAAAAACATTAAGAAAAATTTAATTGTTTTGACTACTTTTTCAATAAAAGCATGTGACTTTTCATTTTGCAATTATTTTGTTTACAGATTCCATTTTGGTTTGTTCCTTTGAAAACACTTGGAAATCAAAGGAACATATGATTTATGATCAAGAAAAACATTTTCTTTTCTTAGAGCTGCTTTCTGGAATGCTACTTCCAGGCTGAGATAGCTGGATCTGTTATAAGCAGCTATATGTAAGGAGTCATAATGTTGAATAAAGAGATTTTCCAGGGGAGTTTCCTCCTTTTTTAATTTTTTTTTTTAAGTCATTATCCTTCTCGAACAGAAATATAGCAGAATAATGACAAGAATATTTGATGACTCCACCAAGCAAGTGGATGAGACAAAAGGAGATGTCTAGAACCTGTGAGCTCTATCAAATGCTTTCAAAAGGGAATATTTAGCCTTCACTTACCCAAAATATTAAAACAAGTATGTTAAAGTCATGTGTGGGTTAACTACCTCAGTTTTCAGATGTTAAATACCTTTCACAAGCTAGGAAATTAAACTAATTTAATCTGACTCCGATCCTCTGAAATTATCAAGATGAGGTCAGGGAGGCTTTAACCTGACCGCTGCCATTGCTGATAGCTCAGGCACAGCAGAGACTGGCTGGGGTGCGTACTTCGCTTGTGGGCTTGCCCCTGGCAGGGTCCTGCACTGACAAATTAATGGTCGATATCTCAGCTCTGCAAGCCTTAAACTGATTTCCCAATAGCAAGACAATTCTCTAGTGCATATCTCCAGCCTATTTCAATTTATTTTGTGCAACTAAGTCTTATCTGGAAAATTGGCAACTACAGTTTATAACTTCACATATTCCACAGTAAGATCAGTACAGTAGCTTTTTGGGGTGGGGAGGGGTCAGGTTTTTCTTCTCACAGTTGTCTTAGACAAAGGATGTCCTTTGTATTGCAGACCTCGATTATTTCCAACACTGCTTTTTCTTAACTGTATAAATAAGAATGACCTAATTCCTGCTTATTGAGCAGAGAAGGTAATCCCTGTGGCATAGATCACATGGTGATGAATACAGCAGGTGCTTGTCTAATGTGCAAGTCTTTTGCTTCCTTTCGAGGAAGTAAAGACACTTTTATCTTCCAGCTCCTGTAATCGTGAACTGAAAAAATTCTATGGGCTACCTGCTTAATAAGTTCCAGCATGTCCTTCAATAAGATCAACAATTTCTGTGCTTCTAGGTGAATAGCTAGTAAGTTAAGATGTTAGATTCTCTGGGAAGATATTATCAATTTAATTTTTTTTAGTGGTGATAAGTAGATGAATCTGAGATTGCTTCTTGACAGAGAGACAGAAATGGGCCACACAAGCTGTAATGCATCACCCAAGCTCCTGAAAAGGAGTTGCAAAGGGTATAAACTGAACATAAACAGGGAGTAATTTCTGGCAAAGTTCAAGGCAAGTAAGAGCAGCTCTTCTGCAGACAGATTATGTGTAAACCAGCAGCTGATTAGGTGATCCAGCTGGGCAATATGAGTAAGTTCCAGTTCCTGGATCAATGCATTAATCTTTCACTTATCAGCTCCACTTACTTATAGAGGTCACTTATACCTAGGAAGCTTGCACAGAGCTTATATCAAGACCAATGTCATACTTTTCTTGACAGATCTCATGCTGCCAACCTACCAAGGAAATTGTTGTTTATAACTCCCTAGCACCAAGAACAATCAAGAAGCCGTTGACCTAAATACAGAAAAGTCCCAGTATTGCTGTAACTGCAGTGCCGTTCCTATGGATCTGGGACTGCTTTCATGTACTGAGGCCAGTCACCACTTGGTCCTGTAGCATGGACCAGACTGGCCACCAGACCATCCACCAGTCATTCTGCTGCTCAGATAATTCCAGAGTCTGCTCTAAGCCCTACTGCACCTCTGTAGTGTTGGTATCTGAACTGGCTGCTATTAAACATGTATGCTACCCTGCAGTGGACATCCTTATCCACTTCCAGGCATTTCTCATGCTAGAAAATGCATAAAGTATTGTCCATACAGGTCTATCCTAGATTAAATCTTCTTTTTAATAAGGTTTTGATCATGCAGCCTGAAACTTTAGGTATTTCCATGTTGCAAATCTTATAAGAACACAGCTCGTTTTCTGAACCCTCTTTTTCCTCTGTGTCAGGACATGACTGCAGTAAGTCTTTCTCATATATACTGTCTCGTATATACTGTCTGGGAAATTCTTATTCATTGTAGGTCCCAAGCACTCCATTTCCTTCATTGTACATGACTACTTCACTCCAATACTCACTATGAGAATCCATACCAAAAGATATTCAACTGAGGCAAACTGAATGAGAAATTATTCCAGTGGTAAGTAATGCCCCTCCTATAAGGACAGATGATAAGAAGAAAAACAAAAAGACAAAGCAGTATGTCATTGGTATATAAAAAGTCACCTGTTAAGCCTAGTTTACTGACAGTTGCTATATGGCACATCCTGTTTCCAGCCTGAGCAGTCAGCATCAAAAGCTAAGAAAGGTCTTATCTGACACTGAAGAATGTTAGTTAGGAATATTTAACGTCACTATTTATTGAAGTAGCCAGTTTAGCTTGCTGGTTTTTTTTTTTTTTTTTTTTTTTTTTTTTTTTTTTTTTTGGGGGGGGGTGTTTGTTTGGTTTGGTTTTATTTTTTTTTTTAAATTTATTAATAATGAGTTCAACGTCTTGGTTCATAGTCCACCCTTCACAACTGCAGTAATACAATATGAGCATGTTCTTTTGATATTACTTCTTTAAATTATATTAAAATAAAATGAGCATAATTAGAAGCATAGTTGTACTGTATAAAAGATGAAATAGGTAAAGTAATTCCTATAAGGAGTATTAAATTTCAGAAAAAGGAAATCTTGTTAAAAATAAATTAAAGATTTCATTAATAAAGAGCAGCAAGAGAGTAAAATGCTTTCAGATAGCAAAGACAATATCTAGATACTCAAAGCAAACATGTACAATGCATGAAAATGTCTGTATGATGCATGAAAAGGTCTATACAACAGTCTAAAGGCAGTTACTAAATCAGAAAAGAATATTCAGAAAGGAGAATCTGTGTACAGCCAAAGGAAATAGAAAAGGATCATGATTTTTTTCCAGGTTGTATGCAAAACACCGTAAATCAGGAAGAAAGAGATTTCAATGATCAATTTTCTAAACTCATAAAAAGTACTAATAACATATTTTTAAAAAATTATATGGCCTGTAAGAGAGGTAGATATTTAATTGTGACATAAAGAGACCATTCAGTGGTGATAAGGTCACAGTAGAACAAACAAACGTAAATATTTGGTTCAGTATTCCTAGTGAGGAACAAAAGGAGGTTCCCAGACCAAAGCCATTTCTTTTTCAGTATGAATCAGCAGTACTATCTCTAACTTGAATGTGATTAGAAAAGGTTCTAGAACACACTGGCAAAGTGAATAGTAGCAAACTGTCCTGACCAAATCGTATTTGCCTAAAAGTTCCAAGGAAATCAAATATAAAATTACCAACTTATGACCTGTGCAATGTAATCCCTTTCTTATACAAATATCAGTATGTGAGTAACAGAAGGTGGCAAATATAATTTTTTATAAAGGGGTCCATAAGAAACTACAGTTGAGTAAGTTTGATTTACAGACTAGTCTGATGTCTTCAAACTGTGGGAAAGAATATAATTAATAAAAGAAACTAGGAAAACATAGCAAAGGAAGAAGGTTTTCTCTCTTCTTTTTCTTTTCTTTTCTTTTCTTTTCTTTTTTTTTCTTTTCTTTTTTTTCTTTTCTTTTCTTTTTTTTTTTTTTTTTTTTTTTTTTTTTTTTTTTTTTTTTTTTTTTTTTTTTTTCCCCTCAGGACAAAGTCACAAATCTGTTATAACATTTTGAGGAATTTGCAGACATGTGTGAAAGCATGATCCATCCAACACAACAGACTTCAACTAGCAAAATCCTTTACCAAAAAATCTTAAGGAAACAAGGTTGAGAAAGAATAAGGGAAACTATCTGAAGTGATACAGCCAATAAAGTTCTGAGTGGGCCCTTCTTTCCTCCTCTCTTTCTTTTTAAAAGAAGATACTGTAAGAGTAAAGAAGGTGCAAAAATAGACTGCAAGAATGAGCAAAATGTCACAAGATACCTACAGAAGAGGATTCTAGCCAGTCTGGAAAAGCAACAACTGTGGGAAATGGCAGTATAAAGTCATGAATGGATGGAAAACAAGCAATATGTGTTAAGTGAAACTATTTGACAAAAAGTTTGAGAAAGATGATAAATGGGATGAAAACGGAACTAGGTAAATCAATGAAAGAAAACAGGTTATTAATATTGTAAATTCTGGCTTCCAGTCAATGGATTGCCAGAAGCTAGGCCAGCATACCCGAGAAAATAATAGCACATGCATACCTTGCATTTTCCTCTCTTCAGCATCTCCTATAAGCAAGCCAGTACCAAAGACAGGATATTGTGCCAGACAGACCTGTGGTCAGAGACAATACAGCAATTTTTATATCTAGTTCTACCATGAACTCACCAAACAGGGCAAGTAAATTTTATAGTCTTCCATGGACCAGGATATTTTGAGAGCCCTTTCTGGAGACAAAATAATCTTGGTATCTACAGACGGTCCCGGTGACAACTTCTCTATTCTTCAGCATTTCCCACTTTGACAAATGGGGACCAGTATAAGTGCTGGCAAACTATTGTTAGACCTGAGTAAATAATGAAAAATTCATCTGTGAAAGTGTTCAGTGTATCAGACTTTCAATTCCTTAGCATCTTTGTTTACAGTTCTGTGAGCCTTCAGAGAACCATTTCTTTTCAGAAAAAAGGTCGTGAGGTATCTTTTGTGTGTGTGTATGCAAATATGGGCAGTTATATTCAAAACTCTATAAAAATACTGAAAATAATCAGAAAGACACACAAAATATTTGGCAGTGAAGTTGACATATTACAGTCATGTAACATATCAAAATATTAAAAAAAAAAAAAAAGAAAGAAAAGATTTAACAACCACCAATCCTTCTGTTACCCTTAGCTGAGGGAAAAGCAGCTACATTAGGTCTGATGTACAAGATACCTACTAAATACAGGAAAAAAATAGTGGTCTGTTGAATTTTGTGTTCCTGTGGTTTTTGATTCTTCCCCTGCAGCGTCTGTCAAGGGGTCCAATTTCCAGAAGAATCTGAGCCTAATATTGAGAATTAGGTCTGAGTCTGGGTACTCAACTCAGCAGCTTCTGAAAAATTATGCCGCTCATATTTATCATAAAAGAGGGTAAAAGATAAAATTTCCTCAGCTTGTTACTATCTTTTATGCTGTGCTCCCAAAAGCTTTTACATTCCTCTGGCTGAAGCGACACTATCCTGCAGGAGCTGCTCATAATTTCACCAAGTCACACATCTAATGAATAGGCTACACAGTACAAAGACTAAATAATACATCCTGAACATCAAACACTCAAGAACACTTCTAAAAATAGGTAGAAAATTAATTTGTAAAAGCATTTCACTGAGAAATTTATGAACAAATTATTTTCAGAGGGACTGTAGTCAACAGTTCTGCATTTTGAATATGACCTTACTTCATGATTAGTCCTCCTGAGGCCAGTTTGAGGGGTAAGACATGACTAATACAAGTGACAGTATCAATGCGGTCATGTTTTATGAGTAGATGAACACATTATGATTAGAACAACCTGAACAATTTACAGGTCAAATGCATTACTTGCTCCCAACCAGATTGCAAAGTACCGAACCCACATTCTTCAGCTAAAGAACTGCTATTATAAATAGGGATGTTATAAATCGGTAAACAGTGTTGTCCTTCTTTCTAGATATTTTTAGCTTTTCATTTTTAAAAAAGATCCTTCCAAAACAGAAAATCTATGTGTAGCTTGTTCTGTTTCATTTTGTTTTGTTTCAGTAGAATTTGGATATACCTTAGAAGGCAGATACTTTCCACATGCAATGCTTTGGTCAAAACCAATTTCCCAAGAAATGTAATTTTTTAACTAGGCATACTTACAGAGCCTCCCCTTGAAGGTCTCAGACAAAATTAGATTCCCAAATGTCATACACAGTAGGAACATCAGTGTCCGTTTCCCACTTAGCAAAATAAGCCAAACAAAATCCTCAGGAAAAGAAACTCAAAGCCTCCAGTATACAGATCTGCCAAGGGTGTCTGCCAAAATACCAGATGCTCTGGCTGGGAAACAGATATAATTTACAGTACTTGCCAGTATTTTCTGGTTGATTTTCTTTCCACCTAACAGTGAAGAGTGAGATTTCAAATATTTGCTTGTGTTAGAACAGAAACTTTTAAAACAGTCATAAAAATATTTAGAACACAATGTTTTCTTAATAGAAAAATCTTAATAGAAATGTATTTTAAGATTCATGTCAGTGGAAAAATAAACAGCTCAAAATGTTTTGCTAGCAACAGTACACATTCCCAGCTAATTAGCTTTACTGTACAGTTAAAATTGTGCAGTATGATATCAAGGACATATTAACAATTAGCAAATCTTTTATGATTTATATAGAACATTGTCAAAAGGACAAAGATGTTTGTGTTTTCAAAGTAGTTACATTTTGATCAAACCTTTTATGAAACATTGAAATGTATGCTTATTTGGCTTTTATATGCCAACATTCTGTGTATTCTGTAATCTTGGCTCCTCATTTAAAAGAAAAAAAGCACTACTTGAATGTATCCCTTACAAGGCATAATGAATAAATACAGGGCAGAGTTCTGCTATGTTTAATTTTCCTCATTCAAAACTTTCACTGAAGCAAATCCTGTGCAGATATATTCTATGTAAAATGCTATCATAGGGAGAATTTATCCTATAGTAAAATGCACCTGCAGAAGGGTTACAGAAACCAGTATTATTTTCTTGTATATATTTTCTTGTATATATTTCCTTTGACACAAATTTCTGGCACTGCAAATCAAATGCTATTCAAATTAAGAGCAAAAATTATTACAGTAAGCATATAAATAGAAATTGCAGAGTATGTCCAATGTGATAAAATCATTTCACTGCTTTATCAGAGAACACAATTTTATAGCCAACCCATTTAAAGTTGCCATAACAACACAATAGAATGACTCATGCTATAGAGTGTCAAATACAATCAATTAGAAACAAATCCTTCAAGTATTTGGAAGTCCTTTTGTGCCCTATATGCATTAGGCTAGTGCAGAAAAAATCCTCAGTAATTTGCCTATTAAACTCAGTAAAGATATTTCTTCTTAAAAAAAGGCAATGCAATTTCTAATCCAGAAAAAAGCCAGAAAATGTTTCATCCTTGGTATGTTCTTTAATGTTATCAAGAAATAAATAAGTGGCTCATACTGAGTAGACAAAAGCTACCTCACATAAATTGCTACGCATCCCTGGAAGAGTGGCCTTAGAAAGGCTGAGAAACAGGAGTGGTTAATTAAGGAATAATATATCCAGTTCCAGTGAAACTACCAAGAACACAATAATCTTTTAGTCCAGACAGAATTTGTATAGGCTGCCTTTTCTTAAAGCAACCATTTAGATTATTGGAACATTTCTGATAACCTATGTATGTGAACTTACTGGATGTAATACATCTAAGTTCTCCCTTAAAACCCCACATCCATCATATCCATGTGTGGGAGGAGAGAGTGCAGCTGGAGTGGGGATGCCTCCTCACCTTACTGTGTGCAAGGGAGCACAGCCTTGGCTTCCTCAAGATCACTGCTCAAAACAAAAACACATGTTGTTATACTTCTGCCCTTAGTCTAGCTCATTTCTTTCTTGTAAACAGTTATTAACGTCACCAGTCTGGGGCTAAGGTACTTAGGCAAGCCTCTCTGATATGTGCCTGAGGGCTTAAGGCACACGGCAGCCTCTGCGCATAATTTACCTATGCCTGAGTGGTGACAGATGCTTTTACTGATTTCTTCATCAGGATCCCCTTGCCCTTACATGAAGCACAAACCCCTCACCCGGCTTTTCTGTTACATAAACCTGGTAAAAACAGCACTAAAGACCACAGCAGCAATGGTCTCATAGAGGATGGCTAGGGTAGTGGCCAGGGGAGAAGAGGAGAAGGAGCTTATGACAAAATAACATCCCTAAATGACAAAATCTTGCACCCATCTGGAGACTCAGCTTAAAAAAAATTCCTCTGCTATCTTTCTAAGAACAGCAGTTATCAAGATGTATCATCTTCCATATTATTTTTTTTTTATTTCAGTAATTACAGACATTTTTCTTAATCATAAAATGATTACTGAATTAAAAAACACTTTCAGGAAAACAAGCTCTTACAAGTAATAGTACAATTCAGTATTTATGAAGAGCTGATCTTCTAAAAGTAAAGAAATATGGCAATCAGTAAAACATCTGTCACCACTCAACCATGGATGAATTATGATTTTTTTAGGAAGAGGAACATTCTTCAAAATTGAAACACATCTAGCTATTATATTTTTCAGGAATTTGTCTTTTTTCTCTCTTGATAATAAAAATTCCAGAAGCTCTATAGAATCAGTCTGCAAACCTTCCCCGCCCCCGCTTTTGTGAACTATACACAAAAACAAATTAAACAGAAATATAATGAGATGGCCTTACTATTTAATTCTGGGTGACAGAAAAAAAACTCGGGGGTAGATTTGCAAGTAAAGTATGTTCCTTGCCTAAAGGCATGTTCTTGGGCAAAGGACTGCAAGACAACTCTGTTATTGATGAAAACTTTGCTCTTTAGGAAAAGACCCCTATGGTAATCTGATTATACCAGAAAAGCCTGCAACATTGAAATGTGAAAATAAAGAAAACCAACAAAGTGACTAAGAAACTAATTTGTAGTCATGATTTCTGCAGTTCCCAAAAGCATCATTGTACCATAATTGAAGGCTCATTGTCATACTCTACTATTTATGCATAATTTATATTTATATATATTTTTAATAGACAGCTACCTAATAGAAATTTTCCAATTGTTATTCCAAACTTTTGTTCTCTCAGTTTGTCTTTCAGGCACTGAAGAATTTTACTGTTTCTTTTAAAGAGAAGACATTGCAAATCTCTAAACCTGCAGCCCTAAATACCCTCTCTGATTTCTTGAGGTGAGCTTTTGGCAGTAGTAATCAGGGAATTGTCTGTTAACTGTGTCCATACTAATAAACTAAATGTGCCCAGCAATGTCACTTTTTGTCATTGAGGTCATAGCATGTACCAAGTCCATATGATTTAATCTAAAAACCCCTTCAAAACAGGGTGACTTCATCTCTTTTGGATGGGCCTCATGTAGTTCTATTTTCTGTAGAAAAATGCTAGTTGAAGCAAGGCAAAGTAATGGCATGGACCATTCTAGCAATTTTATTCTACAAGAAATCGAGTTCCAGCACTGGGAGACTTTTCTTGGCATGTTTTGTTTTTCTAGCCTGGATGTAGCCCATCAACCTTTGACCCACAACTTTGCTTTCCCATCAGTTCTTTTTCTTCTAATCTGGACAAAGTGAAAATAGTTTAGTGGGGCAACTCATCATGTTTAAGCAACTTCAAATTTACTCTCCTGTCATACTCATTTTGAGGAGGTTGTCTGGCTCAGATGCAGGGAATGTCATGGCTTTCAGCATCTAGCCATTTCTAGCAATATTTCTTCATTGCTTTATTGCTGACAGAATAGTGTGGAGATCTTCCAGTGCTGTGTACTGCATGTTTTGTGATTTTTAATTACCTGTCCCCTTAACAAAGAATCTTTCCCTGCTGCAAATTGGAATGAATAGATAAAAGATAATCACCATTTTTGATGCATTTGAGGGGTTGATCTACTCACTAAATGTGTTGACAGGCTTCAGAGCTTTCACTGCTTTCAGCCCCTTTGCCACAAAGGGTTTCATCCCCCATCTTAGACCGTACCTTACAGATTTGGGACTCAGGAGAGAACAGCAGAAACTCTTGAGTTCTTGACATGATTTTGGTATGTGCCAAGTAACAGTTAGACTACAAATAAGTAATACAAGACAAGTAAATACACCTTGCAGGCTATCAGTCTGAATTACTGAAAACAGCTGGTTTATGGGAATATTTGTATTTCTGTTAAAGCCTGTGCTAGTAGGAGGTTGATTTATATGATCATCTGTAGCAGTGGATATCCTAATATATTGATGAAGTCTGAAGTTGCAGTTGCCATCAACATTTGGAAAACAAAATGTTCACCTCGGTCAAAAAACTTCATGCCTCTCTATTCATTCTTTACATACAATTTCCTTTTTTTTTTTCCTGTGTGTGTGACTAAATAATCCTCATGCAACAATTAATCCAAAAGATTGTATCCCTCAAAACCAACCCAGGAATCTTTCAAACAATACACAGCAGAGATTATTTGGAATTAAAAATGTCAACATTCTAGAAATTGCAACTGTTTAGATCTTAAGATATTCACGGTTTAAGACTGAAAATTAAAGGTTGCAGACCCTGTTTCTAGCAATGATAAGTGAAAATAGAAAAGTAGGTGCTGAAAATTGAAATGAAATTGAAACAATAAGTACTAAATCTTCAGATAAATCTGATTTGGACATGTCTATTAACAACGCTTTAATACAGACTAAATTCTCTTTATCAAGAAACATGACACACTAGCTATTACTGAAAGCTTCCTATAGGAAGCCTTAGCAGCCCTAAGAGACAACCTGCCCATCAGTTAAGCAGTTGTCAGTCTTCACGAAGCTCTGGGAATGTGAAAATAAATAGCAGGTACCTAGTTGTAAATTCATCAGTCTTTGCAAACTACTAAATTGCTTCTTATTACACCTTTACTTTGTGCTATTTTATGTGAATCATGGGAAAAACAGAGCTCCTGCAAGTTAACTTACACACTTTTACCAATTCAGCCCTAAACAAAGGATTAGAAGGAGGACTCAGTTTCTTGGTTTCCCTTTTCTATCTTTGTCTTAACTGTTCTTCAAGGAAATCTGAGTAAGATTAACATGGTTCCTAAATTTGAAAATATGGTTTGAGAGCAGCGATGTGAGCTGTGATCTCTATTCCACTCTTCAGAGATTTGCCCTTCATGGCATCAGGGGTCTGGAGCCCTTCTCCTATGAGGACAGGCTGAGAGAGTTGGGATTGTTCAGCCTGGAGAAGAGAAGGCTCCAGGGAGACTTCATGTCAGCCTGCCAGTACCTGAAGGGGGCCTAGAAGAAAGCTGGAGAGGGACTGTTTATAAGGGCATGTAGTGACAGGACAAGGGGTAATGGGTTTAAGCTGAAGGAGAGTAGATTTAGGTTAGATATGAGTAAAAAATTCTTTACTGTGAGAGTGGTGAGGCACTGGAACAGGTTGCCCAGAGAAGCTGTGGATGCCCCCTCCCTGGCAGTGATCAAGGCCAGGTTGGATGGGGCTTTGGGCAACCTGGTCTAGTGGAGGGTGTCCCTGTCCATGGCAGGGGGGTTGGAACTAGATGGTCTTTAAGGTCCATTCCAATCCAAACCATTCTATGGTTGTATGATTCTATGATCTGTGGAGTATGTGGGATTTGAAAGTTGAAAAGGAGTTAAAGGAAGAGTAGCTTTTTTGTATACTTAATTAGATATTACTGAGAAATTTTAAATGGAACAGCTTTTAGTACTGGTAAGTATTTAGGTTCATCATAACTTTCCTCATCAAAAATAGGATAAAAATAAATTGAAAATCCCAATTAATTTAATTCAAGTGTGTACTTGGTTTCAAATGTATGCTGGACTACAGATGTACTGATGAATTTTTGATCAAATAAATTCCACCATCTTAATTATTTTCAGCATAATTTTTACTGGTAGGTTCCCTTTGAGTATTAAGAGTGTCTGTTAATTGTCTTGATTAGCAGAACGTAATTTCAACTGCAAAATTGTTACTTGTCAATCTACAACACCTAGAGCTGCTTGCAATGTCAATGGAACCAGCGTAATTAATCATGTCTAAGAATCAATATCTCATATTAGCAGAAATAAAATAATTCTAGATATTTCATGAGGTGTCAATACTGCAAAGAAAGTAATCAATGGCTATCTTTATTAAACCCTACTAAGTAGTCAAGTATTCCTCAAAATGTTTTATTGATTTTATTACAGCAACAGTGTAAAAATTAAAAACCTAAGAGGTTTTAGAATATAGCAAAACAATATTATAGGCTGTCTAGACATTTTCATTGTTCAACCCCAACTTACTGTAGGAAGATTGCTGTCATAAGGGCCAGGATTTAATGATGCCAGCTGGTTATATTGTAAAGGCCAGGGTAAAAAGTCAATCTCATCTTGCTTCTGACTGCAAAACTTTGGCAAGAGAAATGTTTGCTGTTTTTTCAGCTGGCAGAGTCCAGTGGACATTGCTTGTCCCAAACTGTTGATTTACAAGCCAATAATTGAATGACATAGCAATCTTATTTCTATAACAGATCTGCCTGATATTTCCTTTCATTCTGTGAAGAGTGGAAGTTCAAGAGCTATAATGAGCCAAGCTTCAGAATTACAGCTGATATTTTATTTTTTATCAGAAAATAAAAATGTGTAGTTTTCATTAGTCCTGACAGGAACACAGTGGTTTTACTACTATATACTATGCATAATACACTCAATGAAGATTTGAAATATATCTCCTACTTAGGGATCTGAAAACTGCTCCACATGATATCCTGAAGATTCAGCTGCTGTATTGGGTGCCTTGCATGCCTCTTGCATGCATTTATGAAATATATATATATAGGGCATGTAAAATGTTGAAGCCTGATCCTTCAAAGGTACACACATACAGTTGCCTTTATAGATCTCAAGCCCATGAGAATAACTATTCTATACTCAAAGCGTGACTGTACACACTTTTTAGATTAACATTTTTGTACAATTTTAAAAATCTCATTATTTTATTTGTAATACATTAAGTAGAGCTCATGTGAGTGGAGTTACTTTAGTTTAGCCTTCAGAGTATATATATTATAAATATTTATATTATAAATATTATTCCTAGAAACAGCACTTTGATGAAGCCAGAAATATTCGAGTGTATATATTTGATTGTAAAAGGTCATTTGTTCTCAAGCAGAAAACACTGAATACTAGTCATCAGCACCTGAATAATCTTTTCAGAAGACTCCAGTGTGTTAATGTTCTGGGACAGAGATTGTTTACCTACACCTCACCTCTGTATTTTTCAACTTGTGTACAGCACAACCATGAAACTACTGTTTGTATTAAAAATCTTCATATGTTCAACTTGTTACTTCCCAATTTATCTTGACAAAATAGATGAGTTTTGCTATATATCCCCTGAAGATCAGAGGAGGACTTAATCCACTAAAAACTGAGCAAAGGAAGAAAAGATATCAAATGGTCCAAAAATGAGAGGCAGGCCCTATCAAAATCAGTCAGCCACATTTTCTGCATTATGTGGTAGGGAAGAAGAATACCACTAAGTAGTTTTTATGTGTGAACATTGAAAAGAGAGGAAAGGGGATTTAAAATTGTTATTGTGCCGTCAGAGGAGTACTTGTAGGAGGAAGAGGGAAGGAACTGCAAAGCAAAACCTCTGCTGATGGAAGCCGAGATCGGAGAGGAAAGTCGGAACAGCAAATATACAGGACATAGCCTGCTTGAATTTCTAAGCCTTGAAATGTCTACTTTAAGACTGGTGTCTCTTAGAGACTTGGATTTAAGGGAAGTACCCACAGCTAAGGATACAGAAAGAGGGACTCTGCATGCTTTGCCCAGCTTTTAGAGAGAAAATGGGATTCTAGAATTACTAAAACTATTAAGGAGGCAAAGTGTTGCCAAATATAATTTAGGATTGTATTTCCACTTTTCCTGGCTCTATAGTCATACTGCTAATCCAAAAACCAAATCTAATTTTATGTCTTGCTAAAGGCAAGCTTCGTTTTGGACAGAAGGACAGGTGAAAAGAACCAATTTAGTGTCTTCTCTCCCTTGCAGGTAACAAATAATACCAATAAAACAAGATGAATAGGCACTGAAATAAACCTGACCCCAAGATCCTCTGGTGGATCTAGGAACTGGAGAGTGCTACCAGTAGATGGTGTCAATAATGGTCATTTTCAGTCATTTAAAATATTTCTATATAATCATAATGGTTCCAAGCACCTGGGGGTAGGAATTTTCTCTTTTGCTGCTCTGTGGGCTTAAGACAGTGACATTTCTGTGGTGAAAACCAGTTCTGGCATTTCATTTATGTGATATTTATGTGGATACAATACAAACCACTTCTGATGGCCTGCCATGAAAAAGAATCACAGGACTTTTCTTCTTTCTTCATGGAAGAAAGGCTAATGAAAATGTGTGTTTACCTTAAAGCCTCATTGAAGAGCGTCGGCACAGAAACAAACTGATAGCTTACACCACGAGTGCCAGCATAGATCTGGGGCTGGGGGTGGCGGGGGCCATTCTCCCCGAGTACACTGTGTCAAAGCTTCTCTGCCTTTGGTTCCATGAAACACCTGTTCTCAGGTAGTCACTTATTATGATTCTCCTACGTCTGCAGGAGCGCATGAGGAACAGGTTTAGCCTCCTGCCCTCCCTGGCTCAGAACAGCTTGCGAAGATGCCCTATGCTTCGTGGCAGAGAGAGCAAGGACTGGAAGGTGGCTTTGCTGCGGCGCAGAGCTATAGCTACAAGGAAGCACATGGTGTGCACTTTCCCAAAAGTGCATGTTTTGATCTGGAGCGAGATATTTTGACACAGCCTGCTTTTGAGAACATATTGCAAAGAGGTTTTTTTTTCATTCCAGTGCAGAATAATAACAAACTTCAGCACATTGAATAGTGTCAGGAAATGAGCTTTTCAACCTCTAGTCAAACTTCCCTTATCCCACTTTGGCCTATTCTGTTCAGAATAAATTATTTTGAAAACCTACCAGGAAAGCAGAAAAATGTAACAAATACTTTACAATATATGGTGTCTTCTTCAGAATCATTATACTGTATTGCTTCTTGTTTTCACTGTTAATTTTATATATTTTATTTCTTTGTGGTATGACCAAAATTAAATTGAAATACAGTATTAGAATGAAAAAACTCATTAACTCATTAACTGTGGTGACAGCATCCAAGTTTTCCTTATATTGTTATTCCTTCTCTGATCTAGCTAAATATTTTCTCAATGCATTGAAAACCGTTCTTTCTCAGTTACTCGCAATGATGAGATCTTAACCTGACCTAATTACAGAATATATGTGCCAGCCAACATATATTATTAATACTTATTTATGTACTTTCCTATGTTTGTTGCTTGTTTTCCTTTCCATAATTTTCATCGTGTAGACCCAACAGTCAAGGATCTGGTTTTCTTTAGTTCCTTTCTTGCCTCTGACCTTTTTCATGACCTTGTCAAGTTATTTGCCCAGTCAATTCCTTTTTTACAAGTCTTAAGGACTATAATAGATACTTCCCATAGTGAGCTAACACTTACATTGCTTGTAAAGAGTATTAGGCTTCCATAGATAAAGGACGTCATACAAATACTATCATTGTCTTTGTAGAGTAGAACTAGGAGAGATTTTTTTCAAAAGACTTTGGAACTATCATGTATGTAATAATATCTATAAAATAATCCTATAATGTTAAAAAGACAATTTAGCATTTACAACTGTAAAGTTTTTGTCTATATTGTGTTATTCTTCCTTGTCTTTGTTTATTTTCCTCAGTTTTCATCTCCTGAAGCTGCATAGCTTACTTCCCCTGAAATGCCTGTTGGAAGACTTAGGACATCAGCAAATCTGGTGCAGTCCTTTTTAAATTACATATTAGGGTGAGAATCTTGGATATATAAATGAGGTTTGATTTCAACAAGCTTATAATACTTGTTCCTACTGCTTTATTACATTTTAGTTTATGAAATTTCATTTCCTTCTTAGACACATCCATATCTCTACCTACCTACAAGAAACTTCCCAGAGACCCTGAGGTAGACACAATGTTTCCTCCCATTCTTCCTAATGATAAGAACCTGCAGGAAGATATCATTTAGAAATATTTATTTGTTTATTTTTATGGCTGTTGAGGGTTTGACTCCAGTGTATATTACACTTGCTTATTTACACTTACAGACTTTTTCTACAGCTCTAGCATGGATACTGATTCTCAGAACTGACCTCTTTTTCTTCTGAAATTGCCCATGTTACAGTGTTTTATTTTAAGCATGTCAGAAACAAGGGTCTACGGGCTGGTGCGAAATTTGTCTTATTCTCAGCATTTTCTTTCTTAGAAAACTGCATTGTAGAATGCCCTTCTAGTTTTGGATAGCATGATTACTGTCAGATTTGGAAGACAATTGACTGAGATTTATTCTTCATATTATGAGTATTCAATCTTCAACAATTTAATTAAGTTTAAATTATTTCTTTAGTTAGCTATTTCCCTTGAACAAGCACAAGTAGAATTATAGTTATTACAGGAAAGTGTATTTGAATAACCCAAACAAGTTATAAATTCGCTAACTTTATTAAATGATCAAAGCACTCACAAAATCAAGTTTTAATAAGTTAGAGGAAAGAGAAATAGTGGAAATGATGCCATGGCATTTTTGGGAACAGCTCTGAAAAGTCATGTCACTAGTTTGCATTACATGTATACAGTATACAGAATACAGGATCCAGAGTAAACTCAAGGTACTGTAGCCTATCGGTTACTCTTACTTCATTAACATAGCGGAATTAAATCCTGTTTATTTAACTTTAATATTAACATGTCCTTATTAGGAAGGACTCCTTCTCTTCATGCAATTGATGTATATCTTTTGATCTCCTATCTGAACTAGAACTTTGTATCATCTTATCTATTAAAAATTACAAAGTTCCTTTTATCATCAAACTCTGGTTTGACTTACAGCCTTACACCCTACACCCTTTGCTTTCTAGGATTTCTTATCCTATTTCTTAGCCAATAGTGGTAATTCGCCTTTCTTCTTTATTCTCAATAAAAGCTTGATTTTTGCTCTCCTGACTAAGCAGTCATTTGACACTGGCTTCATTTTCATCAAATCTTATAGAGAAAAGCAACCAAATGATTCCTTCACAAACAATTCTTTATCACAGAGCTCAATTTGTAGTGATAGACACCTGGTATGTCAACCTGAGTGGCAATTAAGATAAAAAACCAAAGGTCCCTGAAGAAAGAACGCTAACACTTTACCTTTCCATATGCCAATATGAGTTCTTCTCATCTCAAAATAGGTTTAAACACAATTATTTTGTTTCACTGTCCTTGTTATTGAATTCTAAGTGAATACACTCATTTATATTTTCAAAGGGATTTATATCATTAGAGTCATTCATTTCATTTGGGAAGATGTTCTCATCTACTTTAAAAGTGACATTTGGGTGACATTTAACGTTACTGAGTCAATGTAACAGATTTTTTTTTCTTTCCCTCAGAATGGAATTTTGTAAAACACCTAGCTGGAAAAAAATAAAAAATGAAAGAAAGATAAAAATAGACTTTGTCCAGTTCATTTGCAAAAATCCTGCTATTTTTGCTATCAGAAAATTTAAGTTTGCTCTGTTTTCATAAAAACTTTAGCTGATAAGACTTAGGTCCAAATTCAACCCTGACACAACAGGGTATTATTGTCACACTAACACCAAGAAATTTAAACAACACCACTTTAAAGCACTTTTAGTTTGATCTGCTTAGGTTACCTGACATGATATCCAACACACTTTTTAATGAGACCGAGATAGGAAATATTTGCTAACTGGTAGATAGGAGGCAAGTGGCACAAAACTTCTACAGAGACTATCCCAAAATGTCAGGTTTTAGCATTTATGATCCTAGCCAGCTGCCTTCTACATGCTCAAGCCCATACTTCCAAAAGCTCCATCCTTCTGCTTAGCATTGGAAGCACTTAAGCCTTCACAAGTTAAGTTATTTGCATACCTACGCTCAGCTTTTTGCACACACTCAGGGCACTGACAGTTTGAGCACTGGGCAGGCCCTCTTTAGTAGGGAAGAGCCACCCATTGCCTTCCGTCTGCGGTGGCAGCCACGCCGGGACGCTTGCAGCACACCACACGAGGTGAAACATCACGCGTCAGGGCTCCCCTTCCTACCCTACTCTCTGTTAGACCTGTGACGCTGGAGGTCTACCTCATCCCATCTCCCAGGAAGGACTAAAAGCTGCGGCTTCCACTTCTTCAGGAGTGTTGTAACCACAGAGTATCCTGGGGCATGGGGGTTTTCTGCATCTCTTCTTTTAGCTGATTATTTTTTTTTTTTTTTTAATCTGTTCATAAAGTACAAATCTTCAGCCTGTTAGTTATGGCATTCTCTAGAGGGGAAAAGACACTTTAGCCCTTGCTCCACTTAAAAAGTTTAGGAAATATAATACCAAGAATGGAGCTACCTTAGCTTTCTGCAGGGAGAAAGAACAAAGCAAAAATGAACAGAACACGAAATTAGGATGTCACTGCACACAAAACAAAAATCGTGCTAGTGTCACTTGGAATGTCAGTCTCTGAAATAACTTGTTAACAAACTTCTAACCACAGACTTCACAACCAGCTGCAGCTTAGGAGAGAACAATCTTTTCTCTTTTTTTTTTCTCCTCTTTTTTTTCTTTTCTTTTCCTTTCTTTTTTTATACCTCTAAGACCCTTCTGCTTCAGTTTTATTAGGCTGAAATGCTACTATTTTCTAGACTGTTTCTCTTATGTTACTGTGGAAGAAAAGCTCTCTCTTCCGCTCTGTTGGATAGTTGGTGCCAAAAATATAAGTCTGTTGAAGAAACATGATTGTAATTCAGAAGGATGAGGAACTGCATGCTTTCTTTCCTTTTCCACTTCTATTAAATGGCAGAGAAAATCAAGCAGTGGGTGGGAAAGGATGTTACGACTTGTGCAGCTTGGTTTTCCTGCATTTAACTGGATGCTGCTTTTGACATGTCTTCAGATGCTACTTTCTGTTATTTTAGATTTTAGTGTACGTTTAAAATTAAGATAGTTTTAAGTTTATTATTTTAATAAATGAGTTGCAATATCTATAGGTGGGTTGTCAAGCATGATAATCTCTCTTGCAGTTGGATTCCCATTAGAAGATAGATATGTAATGAAAAATAATTTGTGTTATAAATGCCACCAGTGAGATTATGGCACAGACGAGAGGGAGGCAGAACTCAGCATGTATACCATCTACTATGAGTTCTCTGAGATTATTAAAAACAGAAGCCATGAAGTACCATCAAAGTTAGTATCAAGCCACTTGCCTTCCTCTCAGTCGTGACCATCTGAATATCCACAACAACCACCTCCAGTCCCTACCATCTCTAGTTCATATACAGTTCTTCCTACTTGTTTGAAGTAAAAAAGCAGTAGATGCATGGCAGTAATTATGATCTAAAAAGTGAGCCTGATGAAAAGTAAGAGAGTTAAATGAAAGACCATGGGGAAAACTGAGGTTTGAAACTAATGTGGTTACCAGAACCTTGTTACTGGCTGCCGTAATTGTCTATATGTGAACTCAAAGCAAGACTTTTTAATTTTCCAATAAATTACCCGTACCCACTCTGTCATATTTACATACACACGCACACATTTTACATATACGTATTTCTCTAGAGTAAGACACACTTGTTTATTTAAACAGAAAAGAAACTGGAAAGTCCACTGGGTAACAAGATTATTAAGTATCTCTTTTTTTTTTGCTTTAAAAAACTTTATTTCAGTTTTGTAAAATTTGACATTTGTAAAAGGCAGAAAAGTTAAAAAAAAATCTATTTACAATTCCACTATATTTTCCAGCTGCAAACTAGCAATTAAGGACAAAAAGCTGTAGACTGCAGGCAGGACTGAATGATTTATTCATTGTCAGGCAATGTACTTGTTAAGAGGCATTTCAAGAACACAAAAATATCTTCAGAAACTATGATCCCCTCCTTTTTCTTTTTTCTTCCCCCAGAGGTGGGTGAAAGTGAGTGACAGAGAATGAGAAAAAGGTGGTAGGCCTAGATAGGCTGGCAGTACAGCTGCAATCTTTGTCAAACTCTGGCCTAAGTGGGAAAGACAAGAACAAGATGAGAACCAAACCTGATTCTAACTCCAGAGACAAAGCAGCAGCCTTGCTGGGTAATTAATCTTTCAAATCTATTCAAAACAGTAATATATTTTGCCACTGAGGATCATCATTAGAAGAAGATGCCAGATTGTACACTCAACAAAAAAAGGTTTTAATGACATTACTCTCCCATAAATAGTGGACAATGGAAATTTAGGAATTATTTGAGATTTAGGAATGCTTACAGTTTTCTCCAGCTGTAACCTCATAGGTATGTCTAAGTCCATAGCAGAGCTAGCATCTTTCCATATAACTGATATCTGAAGGACGATAAGCCTCTGTAGAGAAGATCAAGTTATGATCTAAATTAAATTAATTCATTTTGCCGGAGATTTCCTTAAAGAAATTGCAATAGAGAAGACTGGCTTGTAGGGTTGAGTAATGAGACATTAGTGTACTTCCATGTGAGATACAAGCAGAACAGAGGTGTAGAAATTAAGTTAACTAAATAACCTCTACCTCAAAGTATTAGTCAAAAAAATTTTATAGCATCTATCCAACAGGCCATGGGACTACGTGACCACAATTACCTGAAGGTGACCTTAAAAGGTTGTTTATAGTTAGTGAATGAGAAAGACTCCTAATCTCAAATCTAAACCCCTTATTTCTGCAAAGCCTGTTATTTACAGTCCTCCCATTGTTATACATAAATAGCTGCCCTCTGTTTTCTTGATAACAACCTTCTGAATATTAAAAAATCTTATGTTCCCTTTCCCAGACTAACCACATCTTATGACTTTTCTTCTTAAGTCACACATTTTAAAACTTATATATTTGATTTTATCTACAAATATGTCCTCTAAGCAGATTATGGAATTTACCACCATTATGTCTAGCAGGCAATTAGTGACAATGAGAAATATGAAAGAACTGAGGAAGGGGGAAACTCCAAGCCTAGGAAGGGCAATTAAAGGGCTGAGGGGAAGCCCCTGGACTTTGTCCCAGAAGCAAAAGTTGTCTTTAAACTTATCAACAAAGACACAGGCAGGTCACAACTCTGGATCATCTTGATAAATGACAGCAAAAAAGACCAGACTGAGGCTATTACTTACAGGGGTAGTTTAGCCTAGAAAAAAAGGAATATTAGGCATAATCAACACGCTGGACTGCAATCTGGCATTGGAAGAGTTGCTTGATTTTGGCAGCCAGAAGGAAAAATGATGCAAAATGTAACAATACAAAGTATAAAGTCATGGCTATAAGGACTAATAGCATTGTAAGTTCTGGTTTCGCTTGCTGGAGTTAGAGGAGGAGAAAGATGTGAATGCCTTGAACAGCCATGAAAAAGAAATGTGATCCTGGAGTGCCTGGCTGCAATATGTTTAGGAGCAACTGGGAAACATTAATGTCATTGTGTAAAGACATTATAACTCTTGGGTTATACACCTGCTTGGGTTTACCACACCAGCAGAGTCCCTGTGGGCAGTCAGTTGACTCAGGTATATCAGTCAGGTACAGACCTAATCATTCTTCAGTATGCTTTAGTTCCCTCGTATGTCTTAGGCACCAATGTTAAACACTCTTCTTACTTCCTTAGCACATTCCCCTTTTAAAATCCTGTTTTTTTCACTCTTGAGACTTCCAGGCAGATATTTTAATTAATTTCTCCAACCGTTAGAAGGACTCTCCTCCCCAACAGCAAGGGACCAGTCAGATATGAACAGCTACATATGTCTGTGGGAAATATTGTCTTCAGTATATAGGAGAATATCCTGTGACTGAAAGTGTTGGGAAAGTATGGTCAGATATAGGATTGTCTCCTTGCCCTGTCTCTAGAGAACAGCTACATTGTAGCCTGTCTTTATCTCTCAGGAGATCTATAGGAGTTAATCGGGAAGTAGATTCTAATATGGCCATTAACCTCCTGATTATCTAGGTAAATAGCATCCTTTGTTTCCTTGGTTACTTGATTTGAAATCATAAAAAAAGTGCTAGGTGGCTGCTCTGCAAATTTAGTCTTTTTACATAAAATGTAGAGTGGGTTTATGCAGTAATGATAAGGTAATTAAAAAATATGGAAATAACTTTATTACAAACTCAGTTTCTCTGAGCGAGATGCAACAACTAGATGTATTTGGGCCCTCCAGGGTAAACATTCTGCAAAAATAATTGCTCTCTTTCATCTGCAGCTAAAACTAAGACAAGCAGTAATGTCCATAGTAATTATCAGTGGGTTAGTCATCTGCAAACACCTCTGGCAATCAGAGCTGAAGTTCCTAAGAAACAGTTTGAATCTCCCTTGGCTCCTTCCTTCTAGCTGGGGAAGCAGCTGCTCCAATTGCTCAGACATCTCCGGAGATCCACTGGTAAGTGAATAGGAGCTACTGTATCTTCGAATACTAGAAAGACAGTGGGGACAACTTGATCTTCCCCAAGGATGAACCTGGCAGCTGTGTTGATTCACTCCCAGTCACTACTTGGGAGCAATTCAGCACAGGGTCCCTTCCTGCCTCTACCTGGAAATACAGGGCCCTTCCCAGTTATGTCCCTGCCTGCCTTCCAGAAGACATGACTTGACCTGCGCTGAGCTTAGTTTGAGTTCATTGACCCTTTAAACAAGGTACAAAGTGACCCCTTAAACAAAGTTCATGCTCTATTGTGTATTCTTGTCCAGAGTTAAAAGTGATTCTTCATGACGGATTAATAAAACATTTATACTAAGTTGATTATACTCATCTCAGTGCCAGACCCCTACCTCATAAAGCAGCCAAGATTATCCACATATAAAGTGCATTCCAGCTTCAGCTGCAGAACACCAGAAGGGTTGGTATACAAAACAAAAGACGAGAAAACTCATAAATCGCAGGAAACTAAACCTCTGGGAAATCACTACTATTTAAACTATGTGTCTTTTTTTTTTCTTCTTGTAGCCATGATAAATTCTATATACAAATGAAACCTATTTAAATATTTGAACTGATGTGGATTCTTAATTTATTACCATGACAATGATTAAAGCTTAAACAGCTGATAAAACTGACCAAATCTTTACTGATAGAATTTATGGTAGAATCAAAAGTTTAAATGGGGATTGATTGCTTCAAAACACTTAATGGAAATGAATAAAACCTTTTTATTTTTATTTTTCTTGTTTTACATGGTCATATAAATATTTCACATTTACATAAGTAGTGCCAGACTCCGAAAGATTTTTCATAAAAGCTATTCCACAGGAAACGTTGGCCCTCGCTCTGTTTTGAAATGCATCACAGAATAAAACTTTCACAAGCTCTTCAGCTACCACTAATTCTAGCTGCAAGGAACAACAATCACAGTGCTTTTTAAACTACTGGTTAACCATTTATGGAAATGATTGTTTGAAATATTCAATAAATGCTTCTTGCACAATTACATGTAGGGAAAACTTGTGTATCTGTACAAAATCTTCATTCAACTAAAGCATGTTGTTGAAGACGGCAGCACTGGTCACTTGGGACAGGACTACCTTCAGGAAAATGAGTTATATTGACTGGAAAGCTTGACACTGACAGATCCTAAGGCTGCTTCAGACCCCACTTGAGTAGTAAGCCAGATAATTGCTCTGTTAGACTTGAACACCTGAGTCCACTTTTACAGGGGCTATGTTTTTAAATCTATGGGACGTAAGAGAAATATTGGCTTCTGAATCCAAAATTATAAATCTCCAATACCCACTTGCCATATATCCAGCACTAGAGGTTAGTAAGTTCAGCCTAAGTCCTTGGATCTGTCTGCAAGCACCCACATTTTACAGTGAAACACCGGAATGACAAGAGCAAGTGACAGCCCTTCCCTGGGGACCTGCATCTCCGCTGTTCCTGCTCACATCCTAACTTTCCCGCTGTGCCCATAGCCTAGCCTTTGCTACTTGTTCTGGGACTGGAAAGAACATATCTCTGAAACTGGAATCATCAGCGCTCTTTTAAAGACAGATGATTTCACCAAAAAAATTTGCCAACTTCTTTCATGTATCGTTTTGAAAATGTATTTGCTTGTCTAGGGGCAAAGACAGTAGCCTTCACTTTATATGGTAAATTATTTTCTTTGGTGGTGTTCAAAACAAGATATGTGGTCTGAGTCTCATAATAAAGCACAGCCCAGCAAAAAACACTTAAAGTTTTAAAATTCCCACAAGCAAAATAAAAGCCCCATCCACAAACTATTTTCTTCATTAGATGAATACATCAAGATAAAGACCTTAGCTTTGTGCTCTGCTGCAAGGTAGAAATATGACATCTTTGTCAGCACTGTGCTGAGAAACAAGGTCAGTGAGCTTAGAGAAAAGTGGGTGCTGGTGCGGGCTCCTGGGCAGAGGTGTGATCGGTGCATGCGGGCGCCCACAGCGTGTGCCCACCGCCAGCACCCCCAGGTCTCCTGGGCACCCCTGGGCTCTGAGCCACCCTGGCCTGCCCTGACAAGGCACAAATGTAACACCTCCGCGCTGCCACTCTGCTACCACCCCTGCAAACTTCTCACGCAAGAGCAGAACTGTGCCTAGAGCAAGCAATACGCCTGGTCTTTTCTGATTTTGCATGTTGCCTAAAATGTCCCTTTTTTCATTTCCTGTCAGAACAATTTTCTAAGCCTTCTTCCCATTTCTCTTCCCTTAAGGTACGAGAGGAAGTATGGAAAAGCAATTTTTCTTTTGGGAAACTAATTTTTGACTGTTCAGGAAAAAACAAAAATTGTATGCTAAAGCTGTGTTCAGTAAAGTAGGGCAATCAGCTTCTTCCTTCGTCTTAAAGGGAGTTTAGTCTCCAAGCAGAGAAGGAATATGAAACTTGTAGCACTGCTCTAGTGGCAGAGCCAGACTGCAATACAGGATATCTGTATTTAATTCTGGGTTGTACTACCAACTTCCTCTGTGAACCTAGACAAATCATTTCCCCTTTCTATCCTTTTTCCTTATCTATAATACCAAGTTACTTCAGGTTAATTATACTGCCAAGTTACTCCAGTTTATCATTGATGTTACCTAGTCAGCTTGCCATGAATTAGAGGCATAATTTATCACTTACTATGTACCTGCTTTGCCTCTGCTCAGCAGTGGGACCCAGCAATAATCATTATCTATTAGTTTCTTGAGATATTCATTTAGAGTCCATTTCTGGAAAAAGTTTCAAGAGGCATCCCTAATGATGGCACAAACAGCTCTTGCATTTCCAAGAATACAAAAACCTTCATCTGAGATAATAAACCTGGATCTTAATCTAAGTTTAATTACATCACCTACAAAAACTTCATCCAGTTTGTTTTGATATATTTTTTCCACTGCATACAGAGAGTTTTGTCAACTCTCCAGCCTGGCATTAAGCAGCTGTGAATAAACATTAAAATAAACTCAGAAGGTTCTTTTATGAGTAAACATATGCATTTCACATCTACAGGAAAAGTGGATTGTGTCTCAATATTGACAGAATAAGCTCACTCATCCTTCTTTTTAAAGATAATGACTATCAAAAAAATGCAGATATTTTTTAATTATTATTTCCAGATATTTGTAAAAGGGACAGAAATTCTTGTGCAATTTTAAGTGAAACACTGATCTGAAGCTAGCTACTAGCTCAGGTCATGGTGTTAAACAGCTGAGACAAATTTTGAGCAATAACTCCAAAGTTATCTTACACAAGAAAAAAAAAAAAGGTGGTTTGTTGTTTTGTTTTTGTTTTTTATTTCTTCTAATTCATCTCAGTAAAATGCACCTTGCCAAGTGCAAAGTCCTGGACATGGGGCAGCGCAATCCCAAGCACCACTATAGGCCAGGAGGGGAATGGATTGAGAGCAGTGCCGAGGAAAAGGACTCGGGGGTATTGGTGGATGAAAGGCTCAACATGAGCCAGCAGTGTGCGCTTGCAGCCCAGAATACCAACCATGTCCTGGGCTGTATCAAAAGAAGTGTGAGCAGCAGGTCGAGGGAGGGGATTTTCCCCCTCTATTCTGCTCTTGTGAGACCTCACCTGGAGTACTGCATCCAGCTCTGGGGGCCTCACTACAAGNGGAATGAGATTTAGGTCACAGTAGAATGTTGCACAGCCTTTAGCCCATGTAGCTCACCTATGGTCTATATAAACATTTTACAGCAAAACAGTGTAGTTAATGGATTTTCCATATCTGTTAGCCATGTAAATCAGAATTCTTAAATTCTTTCTTTGCCTCTCCTGAAAATCCTCTTCTCTCAGGAAAATAGTGCTCTTCCACACCATACAGCTCAAAATTACAGTCTCCCATTACAATGCCAATGCTCTTTTTACAAGCAAATTTTTACACAATACCAATCCCTGAAAATAAATGTGTGGATTCTCAAAGTTTCCTCCTATCTTCTACAGTCAAAAGATGCAGTCAAGAAATAGTATGAGTTTAGTAATTTCTCTTCTGTGCTCATGACATTTTCTTGAGATTCTGAAAGTAGTATCACTAGTAAATACTCTTTATTAGCATTTGAGCACTCACCATACTCTGCTGTGTAAGAATAATTTGAATGCTCTCTGGTTTTGGCTTGACTTGGTGCATGTGTGTCTCAGATGCCTGTGAAACGTTGTACACACTGTGATAAATTAAATAAACAGCAATCAGATCCAAAGTCCTTGTTGGTTCAGATTCTAAGTAACTTTTTGCAATATGCGCAAGAATTCATATTTGGACCAGGACTTAAAGAAACCTGAAATACATCAGGAATTATACCTAGTAAACTCTCATGATCTTCTGCTACTTCAAATGACAGCACAATATCATTAAAGTGCCTCTCTTTCAGAGTCTCTGTATTTTGACTGGTTTTACTAATATTATTCTTGTTTGTATTGCTGATTGCCATAGGAAAAATAATTTTGGATGCAATTTAATGTATTTTGAAATCTCAGTAAAAATAGTCCATTGATTTTCATTTGGTGTTGGCTTTCAGTGGAGCTCCATCTGTTTGTTATTGTACGAGAATATGGCATTTGACTGATTTCTCTTTAGCTGCCAGGGAATGAAGAACAAAGAAGCTGCTGTAGCACTGTGTGCTGCCTCCCTAGTGCTGTCCTGTGAAATCAGCTATTTAAAAAATCAATTGTTAGTTAAGGATTTTCTGCCTTTTAACTTTACTCTACCCAGCACTATCAAAATGCATTCTGGAAATCCTGGAGGGCTTGGAGCTGCATGATGTAGCAGATTTTTAACTTCCAGTTGCTTCTTTTAGGTTCCCACGGTGTCTTTCTTTTACTGCTGTGGAATAGTTACCTCCTCACAATGCAGATGCCTTTATGATACCTGAAATCAATACCTCAACAAGCAGATGGGAAGAGGACAATTAGGTTTCATCATTTAGTGGCTGAGGTAAGGCTAGTGCTTGGGCTATAGCACATATTGTATTTTCTGAGTTTAAAACAACATGGCATTTCAAATGCAGATGAATGCTAATCAAGCCCATAGGCTCTAGAGAAGGGGCAAATCCTCACCAGCCTGCCATGACACTGATATTCTAATCTCTCCCAGTGTCACTGTGTTAGTGCGATGAGGTTTCTATTGTCCATGTCAATGCAACTAACAGAAGATCCCTCTTTGCATCATGATGTTTCAAAGCTAGATTCTTCCCAGAAACAACCCTCCAACAGAAGCAAAGCAGGTGTTGCCTTACTTGAGATAAAGCTACATAACTGTAGGCAACAGCAATTAAAAAAACAACAACAAGAAAAGAAAACAAAAAAAGTCTTCCCCCTCTGGAAAGATTCTAAATGAGACTATAAGCTAAACTGATTCTTTGAACTGGGTACAATTCCTTAAAAATCACAGTAAAAGAAATATACGTTCTTGTTCTCTGGTAGCATATTTATTCTTCACTGCATTCTGCTCTACAACAAGACACTGGCGATTTGAGACTCCACCACCACAACCATGAAACATGGCCCCAAAGATACAGTTCACTCTCTCTCAAAACAGTCATCTGCCACACCTTACCCTTTACAAAATTTTTCCACTATCTGCTTTGACCAGGGGAAACACTTTTCTATCCCATAATCTCATGACCTTTGTACCAGGAAGCTGAATTTCCCATTGATCAGCTTTTCTGTTTGTAAAACATATAAGCTTAATAATTTGCCTTATTCTTTTCAATGGGACAAAATTTATCTCATTCTCAGTCCGTGGTACTCTGGAAGCTGAATGAATACTTTATTACATTAATCTACAGCATCCCTCTAAGTTTTGTTTTATGAAGCATAGAAGCAAAGAAGCCCTTGTAGATTGGTGATGTCTGAGTTTGGTTACTCTAAAACTCTTAAGTAAAATTAATAAAACTGACTCCCTAGTTCTTGGCTTGGTAAATGACAGTAAAGTGCTTGGGGTGTTTGTTGAGAAAGGCTACCTTGTGTCTGGCTAGCTCCAAACGGAGGTAGAGGCCAGCACTGCTTGAATAAACACCCTGATAAGAATCATGAAAAGAATTTGAAGCTCTGTCAGGGAAAGGGCACTTGACTAGGAAAATATAGAGTTACAGAGCTACACTACTTTGCTTAGGAAAAGCAGATACAAAGGAGCTGTTAGTGAACAAAAGTATGTCAAAGGATTAAAAATGAGTAAAGGAATCTGCTGACTTGCCTCAACGGGTCAAGCACTATGCTCTGTGAAAACCCAAGTAGTGCAAGTAACTGTGTTCGCAATATTAAACAACCCACGCCGAAGAACTGGGAAAAAGCATACCTGTCTCACAGGTGCTTGAGAAACTTATGAGTTATGAAAGATCCCAGCTCTGTTTGAGATGCATTGTGCTAAGCTTTGTGCCTGTCAGCCACATAAGCGTGACCAGTGTAAGCTGAAACGTGTTTTGGAGGACTGTATTAAAAATCAAGAAAGACAAAAGGAACCACGAGGCATTAATAAACTCTCTACCATTGCCTAGCATTGGTGTAAATGCTTCCTTACCAAATTCTGTTATTTATCTTACCTAGCTAGGTTATTTAAAGTTTATAATAACTTTGTTTTCTACAATCTGAAGCATGTAAACAGCCTGTGTACAAGAGTTCTTAGATTAAACCTGTTTAACTGTACTAAATGGCATGTCACTGTATATGGCAGAATTATCCATTTGTCTGTAGACAGAGTGGAACAATTATTGCGAAGTGTTTTGCAGCACTATACTATAAAACACAAGGATGGAGGCTAAGGAAGACAGCAGTCTACTCATATACGTTGCAAGTCTCTCAGATTTACACAGGTATAAATGAAAGAAGAATTGGTGCTTGTGTCCTGGGCTCAAGGGTAGGATTTAAAGAAGTGTCATGTGCTAACTGCAACTACCTAAAGGCACTCTGTTCTATACATTCAGTAATTTGAGCAGTGGTTCAAGGAACTAGGAAAGCCTGTGCCTTTCACATGCATCTTTCACCCAGCTGTCACAGCTGCCTGTCTGCTGAAAGGCACACTTGGAGCTCTCTTGCATTTCTCACTCATATTACTGAAGCAAAAATTCTACACTAAATGGACTATTTCTTTGTAACAGAGTCCAGATCACTGTCCTAGTCAATCACGTTTCAAAGGCGCGCCTTCTAGATCTTCTCCATCCAGTGCTTGCAGCGCTTTTATGCAACTTACTGTCATAAGAAAAAGGACTCTCTTCTTTTGATAAGCCATCTTTAGGTATGTTAGCTAAATTGATGTGTACTGACTAGATTATTGCTCCATAACTTTCTGTGTGTCTTAATTTAGTATCATCAAGCTTAAAATCTCTTTCTGAGTATTACCATACCTACTGTTGAAACAGAAAATGGACAAAAAATAGTGATACTGGGACAACTAACTCTGACAGCTTAATGATCAGAATGAGTGACCAGGGAACACATCTCCTTGTCCCCCTGTTCTCAGTCAGCCCCAAAAAAACATAGAATGTTTCAGTCATAGATTTGTTTGTTAATTATTTTAGTATTTCTCAACCAGAATTTTCAACAAACTATGAAGAAAAAAAGATTCTAAGGGGACTTACAATTAATGGGTTGAAACTCAACGCTTTTATAGTTCTGGTGTGAAAGATTTGAGTACCTCATTGATAGACTTTTCCCTCTTTGTATGTATGTGTGTGCCTATCCACAAGCGTACACCTCACTTTGGGGTTTAGCAACCTTTGCCATTGTTTTGAAGAAGTGGTTTTGCTGTTCTTCCAAAAATTGATTAGCAATCTCTGCTGTGACTTCATCACAGTGTACAGTCCTCACTTAATTGCTTACAAGACACAAATTTCTCACAAATGGTCCTTCCCAATAAGTAGAATAAACCTTCTCTTGCTCAAGCAATTAACCAAACTATAATTATCTCAGCATTTCTTCCCCTGCTATTTGAAATTCTGAAATTATTTTCAGCCAGTAACTCCTGCTTCATAAATTAAAACCATTAAGTATTGCTTACTGTGTTACATTTTTTTACAAGAGCATTATATATATTTTATAGTCACTTTAACTGAATGAATTCATGAAATTGTCAGTTAAAATACTAGAATCTAAATGTTATGAATACACAAACACACACAAACACACATATGCTTCAAAATGAAAGAGAACATTGTACTGTGAAAATGATCCATTCCAGTGTTCAGTTTTGACACCTTACACTTAATGTGGAGCACAGGAAAACCCTCTTTTAAAAATACACACTATGTTACTCTGTTGCTTTTAAAAAAGTGATTTTGCAAGAAACACATGGGACAATACCATAGTTTCAGCTCTACTACCTTAAATTATTCTAGTGTTATCAATGCCCACGTTTTTAAAGCTAAGTTAAAGAAAGAATGAGTCCTGTCAGCTATTTCTATTTCTTTTTTCTATAAAATGACTTTTCAGCTAGACATTTTTAGTATGGTCTTTTCATGCCTCAATTGAATAAACATTAATTGTTTGCTGAAATAGACAAATGTCTTTTTCTTCTACTGCTGGGACAGATGCAATTCAGCGTGTTTACTGCTTTGTCTTGAATGTACTATTTTGCAGCAAAGCGTTGTCATTACATGGCAGAGTTTGTTAACTGTGGATGTTATAAAATGGAAAACTTTGATACATTTTGAAGTTTGTACTCAGGTTTTGTTTTCATCACTCTTAATTTCATATAAACTGACTTTTGCACGTAAGTATTATTTGAAAAATCTTAAATAAATTACATTACATGATCCATGCACTCTCCTGAACAAAGGAATTTAACAAAACTGAGACATTAGCAATTTGCTTGATCCACAACTCAAGTTTGGTAAAGAGGGATGTACATACCTTATCAGACATCAGTTTATAACATTCAGAAATACAGTATAATTGAAATTCCCCTTCAAATGAAGTGACTAGAAGTAACTTGTGGCAATCGGATTCCCAGTATCATCTTCCAACATGAAATTAAGCACTTCAGAATAGCAGCTTCAGCCAGGAAAGAAATGTGAATAGCAGGTATTTACTTTGCAGTGTCTCTTTCCTATATGAAAGTTACAGCCTAAATAAAGAGATAGAAGCTGGGAGAAAGGATTTTTTGTCACCTCTACTTAAACAACACTAAGACAGAGTAAATGTCTCGGTCATATCGTACCAGAAGTCTGCTGAAAAGCTGCAGTGGAAAGCAGAGCTCCTGAGCCCCGCTTCGGTTCCGCCAGCATTACCGAACAGTGAGGAGCATTTCAGAAGTGCCACAGAGAAAGCTGTGTCGTGGAGCCGTTTTGTCATCAAGAGTATTCCTGACCACTTTGGATTTGTGTCAGTTGTTGGAGTTTGACTTTTCTTAATACGTTTATTTCATAAAAACTTGCTTCATATTCCTGAATCACCTGAGCTGGGAGCCTTTTTCTGTAGTATCAAGGAGCATCTATAGTTTCATTAACAATAGCTTTATTTCTCCTTAACTTCTGCTTTCCCCAGACATTCCCCTGGTAATGGTTTTGTGGTGTTTTAATACCTTCTAATTGTTCTCTTTGTAAATCCATCAGCTGGTCATTCTGTGTGCTTGAATTTCTTCCCAAGTACATTTTTGGCAGCCAACTATGCTCGCAGCTTCAGACACTCACTGTCTCAGTTCTCTTTTGTCAAGTCTGTTCAGTTCAGTTTGTTTATTCACTTCACTTTACCTTTGCTTTTCCTCAGATACCAGTTAGGGTCATGCTCCATGCTTTTATAAACTAAATATTTTTATTTTCCTCACAGACCTGACAGACCATCAACTTGTCTACTGGTTTGTCTGGAGTGTGATACTGAGTTCCCTCTTTTCCCTCACTGTGCTTCAGTTCTGCTCCTCCTGCTATGGCTGTGCATGTCCTTTCTGACAACAGTTGTTTAATCTCCATTTGAATGCTGTCATCTGGAGTAGAAATTGTACTGGATGGAATGTTTTTCAGCTAAACATTGACTTTTCTTTTCATATGTTAAGACAAATAATTCCTGACTTTCACCAATTTGTTGGGAACCAGATCCTGCTCTCCAAGAAGCAGCTTGCAGTGCTGCTCTGGGTGCCTCAAGATTATGTATTGTAGATGGGCATGTTACTTGTTCTTGAGTTTCATCAGAAAAACACCAGTTAAGAGTTTGTATTTGGTTCAGCTAAACATCATTGAAACATGGGCTGCAGTCTGACGGAAATACCTTTTTTCCTTCCTACATGCTGGAGACCCTGGGACTTTTATGGTTGGAGCTGTCCTGCATTTCTTTCCCATGTCAAATGGCTTTCAGGCATGAAAACTGGCTAGGTCTCCACATTGGTACTTCCTTTTTTGTGTGTCTTCACATAAAACCTGTTTGCTGGAGTATTTTAAACTTAATACACAAGTATATTATGAAGTATTAACATTTTCTGCTGATTAGAAATTCCAGGCTTTAGACAGCTCTAGTTCAGGTCTTCTATAACTGGTACATTTACGGCTTATCCAGTGCAAAAGTGACTGTGTTTTGATGATGAAAGCTTCTCCAAATGTTAATCGGTATGGAAAAATTTGCTTTCTGATTTCCTCATTCAGATCACCAAATCTGATTGTGGAGGCACACTGGAGTAATCCGGCAGAAAAATGGGAAAGTGTGTGCACTGCCTCAGGTCAGTTTGCTGAAAGACAATTTTTTTTCTACATGTCAGTCTTTGGGTAGAATTGTATAGCCGAGAAGTGAAAGCAGAATTTTACATTTTTAATCAAAACTCATTGTGTCACTGAGCACTGACCCGTAGATGTAGCCTGCTTTAGCATGTACTGGTTTATAGTACATGGGATGTGCAACCTCAGATGCAGACAGCACATTTCTAACTCTTCTTGGCCACTGCTGCTGTGACCGAACACGATCCTTAGCCTCCTCAGCGGAGATGCCTGGAGCTACATTCTGACCAAAGCCTTAGCCCCACCACCGCCTTTTTTTAATCTGCTTTCGACTAAAAAGAACCTTTGCAAAATAACCCATCCACTCCTTACTTGACATACTGATAAGGGAATGGGGATTACATGGCAGTCAGTTCCAGGAGACTAGCCATGCAGATGCAATGTGTTTACTACAGTATAATTTAGGCAACTGTATGGCCGTAGCTGGGAGATGTGAGAACCAGCACAGGTGAGCTGCTTCACAGGTGGAGTGTAGTGCTGTCCTTCCGTGCTCCCTCCAGAGTCAGTTTACGGCTGTGCACTGAGTGCACAGGCATTCACCCTCCGGGATCCGTGTACAAATGGGACAGAGATCGGTGCTCCCAAAAGGCCACAAGTCTCCTCTCGCTTTTCCCAGGTGGGCTGAGTGGGCTTTTAGCTTGGACCACCCAACATGTCCACAGAGGAAGCTCTGGGAGAGGGCCTGTCTTGGCTGTTGGAAAGCCAGTGAAAATATCCCTGCCATGGGAATGGTTTTGTGTAATTGCCTCTTCCCGGTCTTTTACAACTTCTGTAACATCTGTTACTGAGTATGGCTGGCAATGAGAAGCTGTATTAGATGAGTGATTACCCTGATCCAATGTGGCAAGGTTTATGTTCGTGCCGCTATTAAGCTTGTCACATTCCAGCAAATGAGTGGTCATGTGCAGCATGATACATGCATATTATGCAATAATTTTACAGTGCTGAGCTGCTGCAGAGCTGACTAGATTTTCATGGAATGAAAGACAAAATGCAAATCACTTCCAGCAATCTGGCAAAGCTGTTTTTACAGAGAGAGAAGTAAAATTACCATTAATTCTCAAGTTCAAAAAAATGACACTGCACTGAGGCCCTCCACAGTAACAGGACACAGATTACCTTCCAGATAATCCCTAATATCTTGCTGAATGCTTCTGGCTCAATTCTGATCTCAGGAACAATGTGTTAAAAAATTGAATTCAAGGAAGTTATTTCAGATTTGCTCTCTGACAAAGGAATTTTGACACAGAGCTCAGGAAAATTACCTGCTTGCAAATGCACATTTTCCATTTGCAGGTGTGCCTGCTGAAGTCACCGTCCCCAACTGTTCTTCTCAACTCCCTGCTAGAGACATCCCTTCTCACCAACTGGCCATCTACACGGTGTGAAACTGAATGGTATTAATGTGCTCACAATAAATAGTCTGCATGTCTAACTCTTCACTGCTTATCTGGCTCATTTTGATGTATCTTAGGGAGCGTTTCCCATGAGTAGACCTAGCAGAGGGTCTGAGAAGAGAGCACCCACCAGTCCAGGAGGGGAAAGTAACTTCTTTAGCAAGGACAAGTATTACCAAGCTAGGACACAGGATTACAATTTTAGCGTAGTAGCTTCTTTAAATATTTATGATGATGATAGTTTGACTATGGCAGTCGACCTGCTGCCAGCTTGCTCCACTGTCTAAAAAATAATCTGTTTGCCAGTTGCTGAATTGCAGCCGCACACCTGCCGGGATAGTGTGGCACCTTCCTAACTCCACACGGCAGTGCAGTGCAAGGGTTATGAAAAAATATATGTAGTCCCTCATTTCTTCAAGTTGCGCTGGAAATTTAATTACCCAAACAGAAAATGGCAGTCAGGAGCTTAAATTAACCCTGCCTCAGATAATCAATACACTGCAAACAAATGAACTGAAAAACTATTTGTCAGAGTTTTACATAAAATTCTGGGTGAGTTTCACACAAACCAGTATCATATAGGAAGGCTGAATGAAAGGAGCAAAGCTTTGACATAAAATCGATACTAATATCCACTCCAAGACAACACCTTTGTTTTTAACCCCATGGTGGAACATTTCAAAGGGTGCATTTGCTGCCTCAGGTCACTGAAACAGAACATTTGGTGGAGAAAAGTAGTACCCATGCTAGTTTTTTACAATGGAGGGTTTGCACAGCATTTATGTTGCACAGTATATATATATGTATATATATATATTGCACAGCAATGAGCACAACCTCGTAAGCTTAGTGCCCCTTTAGAGACAGCCAATTTAATTCCAGTTGCTCACAGTAAGCTCAGATCTTCTCTTGCTTTCTTAACTTTACAGCCTCCTGGTAACATTTTCAAAAGCACATAATGTCTCTGGGTATTGCATTTGACAGCTGTCAAAACATTTAACAAAATGTCTACTTCAGGTCTTGCTTACCGTGCAGGCAGAGTTGCACAGATCTCAGCAAGCAAACGGTGCTGGATGTCATGCATCTTCCCAGGTCAGTCCCTCAGCGCCTGAATCGTCCGGTGGTGCTGAGGCTCTCTTACTAGAGGTAATGAGCTAGGAAGTTTAAACTTGTATGTGTCAGAATAAATTGCAGCTATTTGGCTGTTTTGAGTCTAGACTGATTGGCAGGCTTCAGTTTTGAAGGTGATGTGGGCTGGGAGATCCTCTAGAACAAATTTCTGAGTTTATTTGTAATTTTTCTCCTGCATCTCAGTATAACTTGCTTTTCTGCTTAGGGTTCCAGTGCCTGTATTTGTGTAATTTTGTAAAATATAATCGTGTGAAATTCTCACTCTTTGGTTATCTACTCTGCAAAAAAAAAAAAAAAAAGGTTTTATACTACATGAATCTGAAGAAAGCTAGAAAAGATAATCCCTAAAAACTCATATCATGGAAACTAAACATTTTCCCCTGTTGTACATGACATTACCTGGGGAAACACAGACACGCATATCTCTGGATTCTCCTTCCTATTGCCATTCTCAAGAATGCTTTTGTTCCAATTAGTGAAAAAAGATTATGCTTTAAAGATGAAAGAATATCAAACTTGTAACTTTCTAAATCCCATGATCTGGGACACAAATCTGGTAACACAACCAGAATTTTTAGAGCCACTCTTCTCTTCATACTACCATTGCCCAGGTGATGTGCATGATTTACAGGTGGCACTGCTGTTATCCTGTAGCCAGTGTTGGTGCTATGGAGCAATTGCACTCTGTGAGTCTGAGTGCAAAAAATCACAGAAAGGGAGTGTTTCTGAAATCTTGGTGCCCACACCTGGAGTAATACTGCTATCCCACATGGATGAGAGGCATAGATGCATTGCTGCTAACAGCACACCTTGTATCTAGAGAGTATTCACAGAGAAATATTCAGGCAGGAAAAGGGAGACTGAGAGTTACATAATGTTAAATGAGGAAGTGGAATCGTTTTTTCTGGGTTTGGTTCATTGGTTGGTTTTAATCCTCTCCCCCTTTGTGCTACATTCTTGCAGACACTGTGCACTGGTTTTCCTTTTAATAAGCAGAAAAAAAAAAATAAAATAGTAACTTGCTTCTCTGTAAAGGAGCAAAGAGTGATGCAAATCAAAGAGAGAAAACTCATTTACCATAATCACTCTCATCTCTGAGTATTATGATCTGCATTCCCCAAGCAATATGCTTCATTACAGATTTGCAACCCAGCTATGTACATGCAAACCGAATGTACATCTGAGGTGCACCATCTACTGCCACAAAACAGCTGTGTGTTAGTCCAATTCCAACTGCAGCACTGGAAGGCAAAAAACTAGAGTAAAAACAAAACAATAAATCAGAATAAGAATGGAAAAGAATTAGGGAGAGAGAAAGAAAAAAAAAAATAAATCATTTTGTGCTTAGTTCCTGTGGAGCAAAATAATCTCCTCAATCAGCATGTAAACTCTTTGCAGCAGTGCTATGCTTGTGTATCGTCACTGAACATGACCCAGTAATAGTATTAATTTTTAAGTCCTTGATATAGCAGTGAATTTGCAGTGTCAGCAGCACAGAGTTTAGCTTCTGGAGAATCCTAGAATCATAGAATGGTAACAACCAGAAACACCTGGCTTCTATATCTCTATAGTAGTTCCTTGTCCATATTCTGTTAAAAAAAAAAAAAAAAAAAAGTAATGATTAAAATGTAGAGGTATCTTCCTGAAATAAATAGGGCTAAGGATACAGACTAAGTTTTGGCAGACTAACTCAGAAATGCAAAAACTGCCTGGATTGTCTGCCCAAAATAGAAGTTGGACCTACCCTGAGAGAGAGGTGTCTCTGGAAAGCTGCTTCTCCCTACAGCCACGTAGCAACCAGACATGGTCATGGCAGTGGGTGAAAAACTTCACAGGATGGCTGAGGTGGGAAGGCAGACCATCTAGTCCAACTCCCATGCTCAGAGCTGCTAAAGCAGGGCACCCAGAAGCATATCCAGCTGGATTTTGAAAAAATCCAATAGTTTTGAATCTCCCTGTTGATACATATCCCTGCTGAAGAAGTTTTCTCTGAGTCTGCAAAATGAGTAAACCTCTGACAGAAATTCAGATGTTCAAATCTTTGGGTTTTTTAGTCCCTACATGACTGTCAGCTTAAAATGTGCATAAATACCTTTACCCTAAGGCTCAAATAAACTGCCATAAAATTATTTATGAGTGGGAGGTAGTTATTTTTTAATAGATCTAAGATTTTTCACGATATAAATTCTAGTTCTGATCTCAGTTGCTTTGATAGAACAGCTTCCTGTGAGACAAACTTTGGTTTTTAACAAATGGCAGCTACTGTGAGTCTGTAATGATGAGTCTGATGGTAAGCTGGAGTTGTCTATATTTGTTATGTGTAAGAAGTGGTTTTCCATCTCATTAAAACCAATGGGAGTCTTTGGAGAGACATCCAGCAGTGGGCTCAGATCTGAGGCTTCAGAAAAGTGACATTTGATTAAGCTAGAAATGTCAAGCTATCAAAACCTGGAAGAAACTGTGTTAAGGAGGTGAGAGAGACTACCCGTACAGTTTCTGTACAGGGATGGCTATGCAGCTATGAACTTGGATTACAACTCAGAATTCCGTACGTATTAGTTTTAGAGGTAATGGTGGAGAGTGTGGCATATGGTGGGGCGCAGAAACTGGTTAACGAAGTTGTGACAGAATGCAAAGGTGAGGGTCTGTGCTTGGGTTTAATATACATGTTTAATAATTAGACTGACGTTATGGCACTCAAACTGAAACTTTGAGGTACGTGTAAGAGGTAACATGTTGGAAATAGCTTTTACAGGCAGAGTGATGCAATGCGATATACCACATAAAAGCTGAGAGAGAGAGGATTTGTCTTTTTGTACTTGAAGTAATTACCTGATCGGTTCAATGCTGGCTTTTTACAGTTGTCCTTTTTATAATATGACATATGACAAAAATGGTGCATGATACCCTACAAATGACAGAAAAGATAATGGGATAGGACAGTTTTTAGGATTGCTATAAAGGTTAAATAAAGACTTGCTTTAAACCATGAATTACACCCAGTGTCAAATTAAAGATATGCAGTTCTCCACACATAAAATGCATTTTAAAAATATATTTTTGAGCAGAGCAAATAGATAGCCACTGTCTTATGGGAGTTGGTTGTTGTTGTTGTTGTTGTTTTTAATTAACAGCTAAACCGATCTGTAGTTCTGGTGCACATCTTGCTACTTAACAAAGACGGTAAGATGACAGCAGCAAAGGTTTAGTGTATTATTTTAATGCCTAAATTTAAAGCAAGAACTGACAGCCACAGTAAAATTTCTGTCTGCAGTACTGTCCATTTTGTGACCAGACAATAGGTGCTCAGCCCTTAAAACACTTGACTCAGACAAATGGCACGAGGAGCTGGCACTGAGCTCCTTACACCCTGCTGGGAAATCTTTTTTCTCTTTACTACATTCATCACACTTAGACTCTTCATATTCTAGAGAGTAAATCAAACTGAATGAATATTAGCTAAGTACATGCCTTTAGTCTTGTGTCACTGCACATGCAAGATATTGGAAATAAAGCTTAATAAGCTAATTAATCAGAGTGAACTACAACTCACTCATTCCCTGTAAGAACAGGGAGGGAGAAAGGGGAGGGAAGTCAAATCCCTCAACAGCAGAAGAAAGGAGTAATGCAGGAAACATGACCCCCAAGGGATCCCCAGACAGTGGAAGAGCCAGTCGTCAGGCTCTACCTGTAGTGTTACTGGCTGGATTGCAGGTCCCGTGGGAACTGTCGCACCTAGAGACACTCTTCATCAATGGTAAGGTGTCTGTCTGTTTTCCATTTGGTAATTTTGTTGGATAAGCTTTGTGATCTGTATTTAGGCTGGGCTTTAATACACTATCCTAATTTGTGCTCATCTTGTAACTAGCGGACTTCTAGAAGCATCACTTCTAGGAGAACATGATTTACAGAAGTCATTCCGTTTCTTCAGAGAACAGCAAACTCTTCCACTGGATAGAGAGACATGGGTTGAATGCATCTGTCAATCCAACACAAAAGAGAGAATTTTCTGCACTTGAAACGTGCAGTTCATATTTCCCTGCCAAACTGTGTCAGAGAAGCGAGAGTTGTCTTACGACTCCCCAAATCCTTCTGTCACACATATATTGTTAGAGGAACTCTACTGAAAATAACCTGAATCCACACAGAGAACAATTGAAATAGAAATATGTGCATCTTACTTACATAGACTTGGAAGCTGCATCTTCCCTAGAAAATTAAATGCTAAAATATTGTTTAGAATACTAAATATAACCTGAAGGATTATGCTCCCCCATAAACATATCTTACACATTTAGAAATGAATAGAGAAATTATTTATATATTACTTATATAAATACAAGGAAATATAATGATGATTAAGGAAAAGAGAACTGGAAGAGACTTTTGTAAATAACTCCTTTGCTCTGAGTGAGATGAAGCACATTTAGATCCCTCCTTACAGACAGTGGCAAAGCTTACCCACAAAGACTGCAAGTGACCAGAATCACAGACTTTTCTGCATGATTTCTAGCATTGGTTAACCTTCTTTGTAGCTAAATTATTTTCCCTAATATATAAACTAAATCTCTGTTACTTTGCTAATTGCATTTCATCCTGCGTTCTGAGGACCCGCCCAACAATTGTCTACCAGCATGGAGAATTAGTGTAATATTTCTACCTCAGCCTCTCCTTTCAATTACATAAAGGAGTTATTGTTTTGTTCTTGTTTTGTTTTTTAAATAAGACCTATGGAGATTTTTCTAGCTTTCTCATAATTTTTTTTTTTTTTAAATAAGGAGTGGACAACACTGCTTAAAACTGGCCACAGTTCAATGTTTCAGGTCACGTTATTACCGGTAGAGGAGAAAAACTACAATTTATGTTTTAGATATTCCCTTGGTGTTTTATGCATTCTAGAAGGACACTTTCTCTGCATTACTATTTCATTATTAGTGCATATTCAGGTCATATACTACCATTATAGCTCCAGATGCAGTATTTCTGCTTATTCCTTAATTGTACAGTTTGCACAACAGCGTTCAGTTTCCCCCGTGCATGGCATTTTCACCTTACCTTTTATCCACTGAATATTACTGATTGCTGGGTAATTCTTCAGTTTCTTAAACTCAGCTTGAATTATGAATGCGGTGTCACCTCACAGTTCAGGGTCACCCAGGAATTCAATTAACTGTTTAAAATAGCAGTTATACACTTGCACAGGACCCCATTTGAAATGCCCTAAAAAATCTCGGGGCACTGCTCAATGAACAGCTTTTTCAATCAGCACCAACTTTATGATGACTTCATGTAGACTGTTTTTCCCTAGGTCTCTAAAAACACTAAAACTAATTTATATAGAGTCTGAAGTTCCCCCTTCTATGCACTAAGGCAGCTATCCTACCAAAGGAAGAAGTTAGTCATGTTGATGTCATTTACCCTGACTAGTCCACACTGACTGCTTCTTATCACTTCACGACCTTTGTATTTTATAGCAACAGCTAAATCATTTCTTTCAGGACCTTTCTGATCTAATGTCCTCACTTAGGACAAGCTCTGCTTTTCCCTTCTGCTGTGTCCTGGGGGCTCACCATACCTTCTTAAATCCCTTGTTCCCAGGGAACTCTTTTGGCCAATGCTAGGGTAAGCAAGGGTCTGTCACATGAGCACGCATTCTCCCAAGCGCCTGGTTGCTCTGGTGACACAGAAACCAAAAGGGGATATCGAACATTTTCATTGTGTTCCCTTTGGCGGCACAAAGGGTAACAGGATGTTTGAGTCCCAAAGCAAATAAAGCCACACAGATTGACTTCAGTTGAAAGTGGGCAGGTAACCATGGCAACAGGAAAACAGAAGCACAAATTATTGCATCAACAAACAGTACATAGCCAGGCTCCCTGGCATTCTTTGTCCTAACGCTAGGTTTAGTACAAAAGTTTCTCCCCTGTGAAATCATAGTTTGAAATCTACACGAAGGCAGGACTGCACCAGTTTATTAGTACAGCATTGTAAATGCCACTCTGAAATCTCTTTTCAGACATCCCCACTCAGCTCCTGTTTTATCTTTCGTCCATCTAAGATTTGCTAGCCTCTGCTTATGCTTTTATTATTTTTCAGATGAAACTTTCCAACTAAGGCTTCTGTCTCCCTCATCTTGCTGGCTCATCCTTGTAAAGTTTCCCTCTCTCTCTAGGTGACAATAAGTGCTTCTGCATTCACAAGGAGCTATGACTTCTACCACTTTAGGAAAAAAAATATGCAAAAAACCCGAAAACATTCCTAAAAATAAATTCCTTAGCTGCAGGTTTACATTTTTCTTTTATTCTTAATTCTGCTCCAGATTGCTAGAGGCAGACAAGAAGGAAGGGAATAGAAATGCCTCAGCCAAGGGATTCTCTTTTAATTGTCCCTGGAGAAAATTCTGACTCTGCTTTACAATCAACCAGTCTAAGGAAATCAATGAATACAATAGTAATCATTTGTAGCAGGAATAATTTGTCCTTCCCACATCTTCAAACACTGACAAAAATGGTCCTTCAAACTTCCTTTAAAAATGGATGAGTAAATAACTACAGTCAGTCCAGGGCAGGTAATCACCCCTGCTGGATCATGCAACCCCCTAAAATTTGCTCCGAGTTTTCATTAAAAATAGGTCTCTGAAACTTACTGAAGGAAGATGTCTTAACATCAAGTACACAAAAGGAAAATAACATGTGGTTATTTCCTGATTTTTAGGGTTCTGTTTCGAAATTAGCCATTCTGACAACACTGGTAGTCATAGCAAAGCCATTGGAAAGCTCCATTAATTCTACCACAAAGAGGAGAAGAGGCAAAAAGTTCTCCTTTCCATAGTCAGTGCTTTAGGATGTCCTTTATGCTGAAATATGCTCTATAGTCGCTGCTTTTTGATGCTAAGTATTCAGTATGCTTAGACATATATCAAAACCTTCTATGATTTCAGATCCCACTCTTGGGCAAGATTCACCATCAGCAAGTCCAGATATGTTCAATGCTGATTTTTCTGTGCATATAGCTCATGATAGGATAAGAGACAATATCATAAATATCTATCTCCTTTAATGCAAACTACTGCTTGCTCTCAATTTATTTAAGCAGTAAAAACCAGGATTCATCATCAGTAGGTCTCACACCCCAAGGGAGTTCAACAAAGCACTGGTAAAGTCTATTAGTAATAAGGAAGGCTGCCTTTATAGGACTTTTTATCTCAAAAACCTTTGCAGCATGACCCCAAACATGAATCACCAGTCCTACAGCCTCCTGAGAAACAACACACCCCAAAACAAGCAAGTATAAAACTTGTGGATTTTATATTTAGGACGATTTTTTTTTTAATTTTTTTTTAACAGAATGAGATTATTATCATTAGCTAGAAGAAGCCTGGTTTGTTTTAAAATAGGCATTTTTATAGGCTTCCCTTAGATGGCTACAAAATGCAGAAAAGGAATTCTTCCTCCATTATGTATTGGAGAACACATGAACAGATTTGCTATACAAATTCCCATCCCAGTGACAGAATTTGCTTCTTCTTGCTGATAAGGAAAAATTTAAAAAGAAGCAAACTTTCTTCCATAAGGTCCCTTGGTTATTTCACCACCATCTGTGTGGCAGCTGCAGCAGTGAGGAACCTTATGTAAAAATGTATCTTTCTTCAATATGTCTTTTTCAAGAACATTTTCTTAAAGCCTCAGTATTTGACTTTTGGTTAGAATTGCAGTGATCAGGCACAGAATTTAAACTTGGATTATTAAAAGTTACAAATCAAGAGCACATGCATTAAGGTAATCTAGCCTCTTTGACTATAGCACCAAAATGACATTATACTACAGGATATTGAACATAAACACTCCTGAAAGTCAAAACGTTGAGATTTATGTGCCTTTTGAACCAAGATAATTTATGTGTTATAGTTCTTTAGCACTACACAAGTTCTATATCTTTAGTATGTCTGGTCAACACACATAAATACTGATCTATACATCTGTGTGTATAGAGATATAATTTGAAAATTTACAGTAATACATAATTTGTCAAAATGGATCCTCCAAACAGATTGAAATGTGAAGTACTTTTCCCTGTAATCATTGCTGAATTGCCTCAGAACAACTTCTGCAAAGAAAGACTTACATATTTTTTAGTATAAATTCTGGAGCAACTTTTCAGCTATAATAATTGATTTTTATTTTAAATTAAACCAATGACTTCCAAATAAAATCTAATAGACTAGTAATTCTTTGAAGAGCAGACAATTATTACCTTGGCCTAGGAAAATCTTACAGCCCTACTGTTTCATGGCTGGGAGATGTGAGCACATTTTCTTATTTGCTGAGAAGTTCAGAAGGAAAGAATGGATATCCTAAGTGACATAAGGACATAAGAAATTGTCTACTCTACGGCTACCTTACTGTAAGCATCACAAGTGCCAGCCTCAAAATATTTCCAGCAGAAAGTTTTCAACTGTCTGCTGAGAAGATGCTATTTTTCTTCTGGCTAGAATGCCACAGGGGCAGATGTGACCACAGGAACTCCAGGAGATTTATAGTAATCTGGAACAACAGTTGGAGGTCAGGCAATATACCCAAAGGTATAAAAAATGGCCATAAAAACCTAACTTTAACAGTCCAAATCCCTTTCAAGATGTCAACAGAAGATTATCTATTTTTACTTCTGTTCCTACCACCTTCAGGAAAGTAAGAAAAGTCCATGGGAGGCAGTGAAATGTGTCAGTGACATCACTGCATACAGGATTATACATGTAATGAAGCATGTAGATGTAATCATCCTTTCTTAACTGTGATGATATGCATGAGGAATATTGTAATTGTTCTCTGAGCAGTTATAGTCCGTAACAAGCAACTGAAAGTTTGAGAAAGATGGAAGAAAAATTTAACAAGCTTAAATTTTATTTTCTGGCCAGTAATGTCAGTAATAATCAGCAAATCTCTTACTAGTGATTACTGCCACCCATTGCTTTGGTGAATGAAAAGGAGACTCTTCTGTATGTTTTAAAACATGAATAATATTCTAAAAAATATATTTATTTATTTTACCCCACTTCATATTCTATGCCATTTTTTTTTATATTCTGTATTTTCTCATTTCCAAATTTGAAAAAGCAAAAAGAACAGTTTGTGCCTAGCAAAAAGAACAGTCTCACGTCCTACCTGATTCTGTCAGCTAATTAAAACAAGAATTGCTCATCCCTATCTCTCTCTTAGTGGCCACAAGAGAAGCATACAGCCTGCGCTCTAGTAGTCTGAGTGGGAATGTGTTCAACAAAAACATCTCAGTTTCTCATCAAAAGCAATGAAATTTGCAATAGCAATTTGACAGACTATATTAGAAAAATTTGCTTCAATGATTTGCCCACAACCACAACAAAGGCTCTAAAGTGGAAAAGAATGCAAGACAAAGGAATTGTTGAAGAATTAAAATGAGTGGCAATTACAATTGCAATGAACAACATTTTATATAAATGTCACTTTTGTATAATTTTAAAATGCCAGCTTGATTCCAATTTTCTTAAAGTTGTTAGACAGGTGGTAAAACCTGAATATACAAGCTAAGAACTAAATTCTAAATAGATGTACTAAAGTTTAGTTGCATCGGTCAGGTTGTTCCTTTGAAGAAAAACTGTTTCACCTAGAGATGCTGAAGATGACCAGGGTCTTCAAATGAATATCAGGTGTAAAATTTGAAATAGTCACACAGAAAACTTTGAGCTATAAGACTGAAGGGGAAACTTGTGTTTAAAACTGGAATTTAAGTTTGGCCCAATGTTTTCACTCGTGAACAACTAAGGCCATTCTAAAGTTATGTCCCAACTTTGCCATTCCTTATCACTGTGTATGGTTGTAAATTAATATATCACACTACACTATACCTGAGTTTGGTGTACGACTGAGGGCTGAAATAAGTGAAAATGAATACGCTGTTTATTAAATGATCCCTGAACTGTTTCAAATATGACCTTTGTGGTATATTTGTAACTTCATCATTTGTTTTATTATTGTCCACTATCAATGGAAGTACAGCTTGTGCCACCTCAATCTGCCATCAATTTCTTGATCTTTCTGTTAAAACAGATATTTAATTCCATGCAATAAAATGTAATTAAAAGAATATTAAGCCACTAAAAAGTCATGTACTCCAACTTCATGTTTGCATTTCCTGCATTTATCTGTGCAATCATAACTTGCCCACTTAATACAAGGCACCACTGTTCTGAAGTCATGTCTGCTTTCTAAAGGCACCCTGGCTCATTCAGTGCAGCTTGGATACCTTTTCATTGTTTCCCTTTGTTCATCATGCAGCCCTACTGCTTATTTACTGCATGCTACTTAAATACCACTGTGAATATGAAATTATTAATCTATTCATGGGCTTTTCTTTGAGAATCATCCATGCAGCATTTGCGAGCTTCAAAAATGAGTTTAACCTTTCTGGGATATGATTGTTGTATTACATTTCCCAGAGAGGGGATTACAGCAAAATGACACTAATATCACAAGTGCACATTAACTTAGAATGACCAGTCTGAGATGCAGCAGGAGATGCCTGGCTTTTCAGGCAACTTAACATTTTATTTTATACGCTCCAATTAGAGATCTCACTGACTGTACCCATTGGCTTCCAGATACTCTGCAAATTAGCAACATACTAGTGACCTGTCAAGTATACCATTCAATAGTGTCATTTACATTACTTGTTCAATATCAGCATCAGATTTGTGTGGTAGAAACAAGCATGGAAAACAGTTTGCAGCACAGTATTTAGCTGTCAAAATTAAGACATATCTGATAACTATCTATCTCATTGACAACCGCTCTTCCATTTTCTGCATCAGTCGAGGCAGAGGTTTGCTAGGCAGCAATGTCTTTGACTATAAAGCACTGGTTAATTCTCTAAGCATTGGCTGCATGGATCCTCAGGAAATGTCATTCTAGCTTCTTCTGACTCTTGAAAGTTTGACTTTGCATGTGTTACTGCTAAAAATGTAGCAAATAGCAGATAAAAATGCATTAAACTTTAGCAGATAGAAATTCTAACAAAAAATTACTGTCTTTCACAGCATTTATCAAAAAGTTTATGATCAGGTCTCAGTTAACAGAATAACTGCTAGCACATAGGGGACTGCCGTTTCTATGAAACAACACTTTTAGAAGATAAACTTTTCCCTACAGTTTTTCATCTATTTATTGACAACAAAGTAATATTGAGACTCAGAACCAGAGCTCAGTTGCAATGAGGGATTACATGATAGGGATTTCCTGGTCTCCTCCAGCCTGTCCCTCTGCCATTAGTGAGCCTTGTGCTCTGCCTGGCAGACAGAGAAGGAAATTGGAAAGTAGAAAGGAGGAACAATAGCAGGAGACATGTAAATCCTCCAGTTCAATACCTACATTCACCTTCATAGTGCAGCTCACAGTCAGGAGAAATCATTTCAGGGACTGTTCACCACCCTAGTAGTAAGTAAACTAAGCAAAGCTTAGTAAGAACCAACCACATTTACCAAGTTGACACCAAACTTTTAGACCTCAAGGTGGCACAGTAAAATGGCTGCAAGAATTTAAAATAAATAAAAACAATTTATTCCTTCTCTTCTGCCCCCAAAATCTTTATTCTGAAAAATGGTGTTTTGCTTCTAGTTTCCCGAAAACATCAGCTCAGAGTAGACATGAAAATTAAAAAAAAAAAAAAAAAAAAATCTGTAAGGAGACAAAATTACATGAAGAGTTAAATATTTCTCTTTGTCAACCTTATCAGAAAAAAAAAAAAAAATCAAAATGTTGTGTTGAGGATTTCTTAAACAAAATCCACTCAAAATAATTCAACTGATCAAACTGATTTAAAAAAAATAACTTTTTCTCAATTTAACTAAGACTGATGAAGACCTGGTCATGTGCTGGCCCAATTTAAGATACAAGGGAACTTAAAGTAAAGAAGGGAAGTGATTAGAAAAGCCAAGCTTTCTGTTGTCCTTCAGATGACCTTTTCGTAACGAGATGTCTCACTTTTTCTCTGTTCTGCTTCCTGAACCTACTTTCTTTTAAAATCTATCCACTCTCTCAAAATGTGTAAAAAACACAAGAAATGTTCTGCTGCTTCTTTGAAAGCATTAAAGACCTGAATTTGAGGCCAAACCTTTTATTTAACCCAGAATGAATACTTTTCAACGTCAATTTTTCCAAAAGTTGCCAGAAAAAATATCGGTTAATTACTGTACAGCTGTAGTTAAAAGCACCTGAAAACTGTATCTTAGCATGGACATTAATGGAAAATCTGTCCTGTAGATGTCATTGCCCAGGCTGCCCATAATGTCCAGAAATACAAAAAGCTGATGAAATCACAGCTTCAAGCCACTAAAGGACAAAATCCATCATCCATGACCTTAATGAGTGGCAACATAATCAACACAATCAAGAACGCATTGAGCATTTACAAGGCAATGGCTTGTCTGAACGGCTATGCAGTCTTTCCCGGAATGACAGCAGCGGAATGAAAGCAGCCCTTTGCCTACTGGCTATATTTGTATCTCAGTTTCAGAGTCTGTATTATAGCCTCTTATATTCATTTTACCACTGCACCAAGGCATTTCTGTAGATCAGAATTTGCCTTTCCCATTCTCAAATAACATTATCCACTGGGCCAAAGCTGTGCCTCCTGAAAATGAGCAATGTAACGTACAATCTCAGGATACCCTCGGTTGGAAGTAACCCCTGCCGAAAGTGTGCCTGGCTTCTAAGTTGGACTCACCTGTTTCCTCTGCTTCTCCTAAAGTGTTTGGCTCCAGCTGCCTAAGCATGAAAGCTTCAGCATTGCGCCCAGTTTAAAAGGCTGTGATCCCTCTCTTACCCTAACAAAGCACGCTTGCAGGCCTATACAAACAACAAAAATAAGTGTTTCAAACTGAAACAAAAGTATATATGATTAGCAGATTCTCCAGACGTACAAGAAAGAGAAAGAAAACCTTTTCCACCAGCATAGATATAATCCACATCCTGAATTCCAATATGCTGTGGAAACTGTTGAGAGGCTTATGAGCAACAGTGTTTCTGACAGCATAATTCTCATTTATTTATATTGTGAATTAAATGTCATGCAGTGATATGTTTGTTTTTTCTCAAAAAAAACCAACAACCAAACCACCCCTGCATAGTTCATTGGGAGTAAACTATAATGTTGCTTTGAGGATTCATTTTGTGTCTATTAAGTCCTGTATTTAAATTTTATATGTGGGAGTTAAGTTAGTTTTATTATTTTTCCTATTAACTTTATTTTTTGACATGAAGCAAGAGCTATCCTACTCCAGTTAGAGATATGGATATCTTTATCACAGAGTAGTTATATTTACAACATAATGCAAAATCTTTTCCCTTGTGCAGTAGTTGTATGTTGCCTGCTGCAATGTTATATTAACTCAGTCAAGATAATTGATCTATGTTTAAAGAATACTAAGCATACAATTCACATTATAAAATGAAGCAAAAAATATGCAGATAAATGTAGTGAGCATTTCTATTTCAACACACAGTGATTTGTAGAGTTATATCTGGCAAGAGCATTAAAAAAGAAGCAGTATGTTTCTGTTGAGCATGTGTACCATGGTAATGTATATTATGAAGCAAGATTATATACAGCAGGGAGGGTTCTCACCAGATGCCATCTCCTGCCATTTCCACAACCTCTCAACTCTTATTTTTGCGTCAATGATCTTTTCATCTGCTTCATTAATACTTCCACCTCATCAAAATTTATATATTTCCTTTTCAAGTTATATTCCAGGTTCAGTAGCTCAGTCAGGTCTGTAAGCAAGTGACTGTTTACCTGAAACAAGACACTGGTTCTCCCATATCATCTGGAAGGACTTGATACATTGACAGAGATACTCAATGGAAACTCCACTGTAAGCAGGTCCGGAGGCAGCTCAACCCCTCACACAGCTCCATGCTTCAGCACTTCACATGGCAAATTCCCTAAATCCTGCTAGATGGGAGCTCCACAATTTCATAGCACACTGTCATGGAAAACCAGGCAAACATCTCAGACCTAAATCTTCACATTCTTACAGTCCATTTGTTTCTCTAAACTACCTAAGTCCTGCTATACATCTAAGCCAGGAATATTTCAGTGTTACTCTATGCTATGCCTATGTAATATTACTTCCTATGTCTCTTGTGCTTCCCCTTAACCATTAGAAAAATGCCTCATTTTATCTCTCAGAAAGGTCCAGTGATATATGCTACTTGCAGTTAAAATTAAATATTTGATTCATCAAAGCACTGCAAACACATTTGAAAAGAGATTAGGCTTTGATTTGTCCTGTTACTATTTCACTGGATTATTGACTTAGGTTTTTTCTTTTATTCTTCATTTCTTGTTCCAAGTTATTATTACCTTCCTGGTCACAATAATATAGCTTTGTGTGAAGCTTAGTAGTTAGCTAAGACAAACAACTGAAAATCTATTAGCACAAAAAATATTGATTTTTGGGTCTGATCAGTTCCACCAAAAAGCCACAGCCTGCTGACTCTGCACACCTGCTCTCCCGAATGCTGAGAATTCATGATATTTGTTCTGTATGGGAGTAAGGTCTATACACCAGTACAGACCCTTCAGCAGCTCTGTTCGCTTGATTTTCACTTGTAATACAGCTATCCGTGGCATTGTCTTGTTAATATTAATGCCTCTGTGTGCTGACAGCCGCTATATTTGCGTTGTTAATGGAGCAGTTAGCCATCAGATGACAACTTTTCAATTCAGCATTCTCACACAAGTTAATGAGACAACAGCTGTTGTGAAATACATGAAATAGGATTAAATCTGTGGCTGAATATTGCCGAAAGTTCTTGTCATCTCAATTTCAAAAAGTTACAGTGGAAAGATAAAAGTACAGAAAAGCTCAATAAGGATAGTCAGAGGTGTAGAACGGCTTCTCTGCGAGATGCATTACAGCATCTTCTGAACTTCAGGAGGAGGCTGGGCTGTACAAGCAGACATAAGCCAAACTCTTCAAACCTGTCATTGCACCACCCAGTTATAGCAGCAAGACTCAGTATGATGCTCTTCACTTTATTTGCTTGTTTGTTGTTTGTTTGCTAAAAACAGACTGTAATGAATGTTCTTTAAATTAGCTGGGTCAGTGCCACAACTTTTGCAATGGCTACGGGGACAAACTCCTAGTGCAGGTCATCACCTCCTTTTACTTTTTTCCTGCTTTTTCTGAAAGCTCTTTAATACTTTTGGCAAGACTGTTTCTAAAGAAACTGTAATAATTTGTGGTTTGGTAAGTCATATTTAAAAGCTTATGCTCTCTCAAGCGCGGAGATGAAATTTATTTGTTTTATCAGGGTACAGATTTATTTGTTTTATCAGGTATGCCTACATAGATTATATTGGTGTTAAAAATATTTATTTTTATGAAGTTTATGCTTATCCAGTGATATGGGTTTGAGAATAATATTTTGATTTGTGTTTTAAATTAGGAGACTAGATAAAGGAGATCTAAACAGGTTAAAGGACTACAAGAATTACACAGAACACCTTCTTCAGATTTACCATTCTACAGTAAAACACTGCATTACAGATTAATGTTCTAGGTTATTTCACGTCCTTCAATGATGAGAGGTTTTCTACCTTATTCTTTACCCTACATTATCTGAATCTGATATCTGAAGGAGAGCAGCATATAAAGATCAAATTCTGCTTAGGCTTAACAGCTATTCTGAAGCTTAGCTAACACTTTATTGAAAAATTCCCTCTGCCACAGGAAATCCAGCAAGCACCCTGAGAGTTTATACCTATGGAAACTGAAGACTTGGTGTGTTGATTGCAGTAGCATTATTGAAATCCTACCTTAAAAGCAGGAATAACTATTTTCAGGTGATTCCAAAACATTTCTGATTATAATATTACAAAGGAGGAAATGTCCATGATTTTCCTAAGGAATATAGATAAGTATGACCACCAAATGTAAATTACCAAATGAGCAGTGGTATTACCAAGAGAAAATTCAATAAACATGCACTTAGACACTAGAAGTAATTTATTTTTATTCATTAATTTTTAAACATCAGTGATGGCTCTCTTAACTTACACTTTCAGACATTATATATAGACACATCTTGCCCTTATTACCAGCCAAAATGTTTTTTTTTATGGAACCTTTAACTTGCTTTTAAGTGCTATATCTTTTAATTATTATCTCTTTCCATGTCAGATCTTCTGTCTTCACTCTTATTCTTAACTTCCACTAATTTCATTGCTGCTAACAAGCCACATAAGGTAATTAAAAATAAACAAACCAATAAAAACTCCCACAAGAACACAAGAAACAGCTAAATAGCCATCATCAAGCCCTGAAATAACTGTAATAACACACTGAACTATAACCAGCTGTATGAGCAAATAAAAAAAATATTTAGTCATGAGGGAAAAGTGATTCTTTTATTTACAAAGCAAATGTAATAAACCAGGATCAAGATGTAAAGCCTGGGAAAGAGAGGGAAGATGAACCAGAGTGACTGCTAACTGGGAATTAGCTCCAGACCATGATAGTACAGCTGGACCATAACCCTACACTTCAGTAACTTTGTGGTAGCAAACTGAGCATCTGTGTAAAGCCACCTCATCCTGAAACAGTAAATTTTTGACTCTGCTCTCAGTGATATCTTACCCTGGAACTGGGGACTCCATAGAATACACCAGTAATTTCATCTCGGTTACATGATGTGATCGACATGGAAATAAGCATTATTTTCTTTTTCAATGGTGTCGTGGCTTAACCCCCGCCAGTAAATAAGCATCACACAGCTGCTTGCTCACCCCTGTCCCCTCAAAGGGATGGGGAGGAGAATGGAAAAAAACTTCTTGAGTTGAGATAAAGACAGTTTAATAGGATAACAAAGGAATAATAATAATAATGATAATTAATAATAATAATATAAAAAAATAAGGTAAGTGATACACAAATGCAATTGCTCACCACATGCAGAAGAAAGAAACACAATCTGATGCCCAGTCTGTTTCCAAGCAGTGATCCCACCTCTCAGCTCGTTTCCCCAGTTATATCCGGAGCATGATGTTCTATGGTAGGGAATATCCCTTTGGCCAGCCTGGGCCAGCTGTCTTGGCTGTGCTCTCCCAGCTTCTTCTGCACCTGGCAGGGCGTGGGAAGCTGAAAAGTCCTTGACTTAGTGCTGACACTACAACTACCCAGCAACAACTAAAAACATCAGTGTGTTATCAACATTATTCTCATACTAAATCCAAATCACAGCATTAAACCACCTACTAGAAAGAAAATCAACTCTATTTCAGCCAAAACCAGGGCAAGTGGATAATATGTTTTAGCTGCCCATGTACTGTTTTTTCCAAAGTGACAAAGCTGAGCACATGTAGGGAACTGATGCAACTCTTTCTGACATTTCAAAAGACAGTGTCACACAGGCATTGGGGACAATGAGAACCAAAGAAATCACATGCTCAGAAGTATGTGGATATGTCAGATTTTCCCATGGAGCAAAATCAGCTGTACATCAAATATTTAGGGAGTGAGCTTTACAGGCATCAATTATCTCAGGCACACAGCACTGACGCTTGCAGTGGGATACAGAATCAGCAAAGCTTCTGCAGAGATTCTCTGGCTAAAACTATCTGAACTTCAGCTGAGGGAATGTGGTGTTACTTGTCACTTGCTCAAAGGAATTAAGTTCCATGTAAATGCTTATAGGGCCTTTTTTAAATCTGATCAGCTAGCTGTAAAAGGTCTAAATCATTATATTTTGCTATACAGGAAATGCAGGTTGAGATACTTTCTCATCTCATGCCCTGGTATTTCCAATTACCATTCTTAAGCAGCAGCTAAGAGGAAGACACTAAAACAAAATTTTTATTTAATAATACCATCCAATTAATACATTATTTTTCTTTCTAGACTTCCTTCTGTCAGTCTTGCAAATATGGACCTCTTTAATAGGAATGTCTCTGATATGGTACAAGACAAAAATCCAGAATATCCAGATAACCTAAATAAGTGAGGAATGTCAAACTTAGTTAACTTTTTAGATATGGGGAATTCCCAATCATCTGCAACATCAGAAGCTTGATTCTTCACTCCCTTATTGTGTAGAAACTCATTATGGAAATAAAGTTATTCATTTCAGTGGGATTTCTCATTGCATAAAATAATAAACTGCACAAATAGAAGAGTATAGTCTGGTCTTTGGAGAAATCATAATTTGTCCAGAAATTAAAACACACTCAGAAAAACCCTAAATCAAAACTTAGCTCAAGGTAGCCATGCAAGATTTCAGTACTAGTGACAGGAAAATTATGTCTACTGAAGGTTTTGAGAGAAAATACCCTATTCATTTTTCCACAGGAAGAACATTTTTTTCTCTATCATTAAAGGAATGTAAGGTTTGAAATTCTAAATCTATGCAGAAAATTATAATTCCATTCCACAAATGGAATTTCAGAATTTAGTTTTATTTCAGATTGTAACAAAGCTTTTAAAAAGCTTAAATTCTCTGGCTATACCTGGAGGGTATTAAGATTAATGAGTTTCAGAACACTGTGTCTATTTATCATCACAGCTGTTTTTATCAGCTAAATTTGTGATCTCATAACAGATGATACAGGAAGAGTTCAACAAAATCTTTAAAAACTACAAGCTCATGAAGGCTGCTGTTAACTATACAGCATTTATCATCCCTAATCTTGAATTCTTTTCTGATTGAATCCAAATCTTTTCAAGACCTTTCACAGGATCAGTGTATGAATAAATAGTCTGACATTACCAGATTTTCCCATTTACTCTCTCAATTAATATTTGCAGGACACTGGCTTTTTCCCAGAGCTCTCAAGTTTTCATGATGCACAGACACATTTCAAAATCAATATTTATGGTAGAGACAACTTTTCCAATTCTTATAGTACTGTTAGGTGCAAGTTATCTGACATTGCGCATTTAGAAACATTCAACTTCAATAATTTCTGGTTTATATAATTTGTAGTTACTGATGTGTTGGCATACTGCTGTAAAATATCAATATATCATCTTTACTGCTAAGTATATAATTCTGCTGCTTTCCAGGAGAGGATAGAGTTTCCAACAGAGAAAATAAATATGCGGTTTTAAAATGTCTGTTTTTTCCAGAAGATCAGTGACAAGGTTAAGATTTCAGGTGTTCCTGGTATATATAAGAAGAAAACATTTTCTTCTAGATGCATACTTTTTCAGTGATACCTCTTAATAATTGTCTGTTGATTTATTGTACTCACTGCTAATATTTTTTTCTATTTTTATAATTTCTTAGGCTTGTAACAGAATCAGAAGACTTTTATTCAAAGAAAGGGCATAAGAGTTGTTAAAAAGTAGTGAGCAGTAGTTTTTTATGTATGTTAGTCAATGAAATTAATCCAAATAACCTGTAATATAATTGTTCTACCAAATAATTTCTCTTTCTCATTGAACATGTGGGTGGATTAGGCTATTGGACATCTAAATCCTGCTGAGACAGAGTACTTCTTGAGAGTGGCCTATACCCACTCTTTTCTGATGCTGAGAGAGAAACCACATACCCTCGGAGACAATTTGGACAAGGACACTTTTGAGCAGACTTTAACAAGGAAAGAGGCTATGTTTGGCAGATTTGGCAGCCTCTCTAGAGATTTCTTTCTGCTTCACTCCAGGAGCTCTGCAATGTGCCCAGGAGAGACAGAGCCCAGATCAGAGAGCAGTCCCAAGTCCCAGGGGCTCTTTCTGAAGCCAGGTTTAAACCAGCCTTGGGTAGTTTGTGAAAACCATTCCAGCACACTCATTAAACAGATCACTTGAACCCCAAATCTCTGAATCTCTCTATAGGGGGCTGAACTAGTTTTTCCTTATCAGTCTTCTGAGACTTGCTATTCTTTTCATAACTTAAGAAAAACAAAGTGAGAACTTATGAATTTCAAAGTGAAATGACTAATAACCAGAGTAAGTCAAAAGGTCACCTGAGGAAATGTCCCATTTGTATTGGCCATATAAGCTAGCTGGCAGTACAGACAACTACTTCACAGCTAACAGGCTGGTTTCCATTCCAGAATGAGAAATAATAAACCCCACTCTTTGATCGGATGTTCTCTGTGTCAGATTTTTTCAGCTGAGTTCTTATCTTCCCCCCTCCTGGAATAATAAATAATAATTATCAGTCACCACTTACTGCTTAGCAAAGATACTATTTTTAATTTGAATAGAGATTTATTTTTTTAAAACTTTCTAACTTTTTTGGTCTCCTGTGCAGATGAAAGTTACTATATGAATGCAAATTGCATTCATTTATTCAATCGTTTTTCCAGCTCCAGCTTTTGATAAATATGATAAGACTCGTCTCAGGGACAGAAGAGAGGCTGACTGATTCCATGTCAGATTTAATGATTACTAAGAGCTTCATACAATATTCTACAGGAGTCAGCCTTTCAATAAAAAGGAAACACACCACTGCCATTTCCAATTATATTTTAACATTAGACAATGATTTTTTATTGTAGCATATTAAACAAAATCAGATTTTCATAAAATTTCTTCTATGAATACCCAAAAATAGGTTTGTTTTTACATCCATAGTGGCATTTAGTCATAAAAAGGCTTTTATTACTGTGTCTTTTAATAAACAGCCATAGAGAAATGATTACTTTTGCATTCAAAAACCCATTGCTTTGTTTCACTGAGGTATCTATTGGTCAGTTTTCTTTTTAGTTTTAGCATTTTGACATAAAACATTACAGAAATCTTCCTTAAACCATTTGGAAATTTTCTTAAATGTCTCTATCCAGCCAAATCCTTTTACTAGAGAATTCTTTTACTCCTATTTTTACTCTGGTTTTCAAAGATTTAGTTTACCTAGCCTGTAAATAAGACAAAGGCATTCTGGTATATGGATGATTAAAGGACAGAAAGACAATCTGATCTTGCACTACTGTAATGCTGCAGAAGTATAACCGACATGATGCTTTTTTGGAGTTAGTGAAGTATTACTGGAGACTAAGAAAATACCCTATGCACATTTAAGCAGAAGCACAGCACTGTTGCAGCACTTCTTTTCATGAGAATGGCCACCAGCTGAAACCTGTATTTCAGTTTCCAAGGAGAAAAACAGGAAAGAAACATCTCCAGATCGATTAGAACTCAGACACCCAAGAGAGCATCATTTTCTTAAAGCACTTTTGGCTTAATAGGTTGTGAGGTTTCTATATTGACCACTGGGTGAACAAAAGCTTGGGCATTTGCAGGGTGTTGCAGTGTCTCCATCTCAGGTTTTAGGACACTTGTTTTTATTTTTTCCATAGTGAAAGTCTACAATTTGTTTGTTAAATGGGATTTTGAGCTTTGAGTTTTACAGCACCCTGTGAAGCTGTCAATTTTATCCGGAACATCAGAAGAGGTTTGAGCACGTGATTCCTACAGGAGCTGCAATAAGTACCATACAGGGTGATTAGAAATCTCTTTCAAATCAAAGTATTGTTTCAGTTACATGTGGAAACAGCACAAATAACAGTTGCTGAGCTGCCTTCTCATTGCCTAATGTACACTACGCAGGACTAGATTCTTCAGATACTCTATTAATGTATTCAACTGATTCCTCCAACAATTCTTCCTTTATGAAAAAGACCTTTTTACTGATCGTGATCAGTTTGGGTGCCCAGATATCTCACCTAGGCATGGTTTTGCAGGCAGTATTTTTGCGGTCACAGAAAGAAGGCAGCCCTCAGGTCAATTTTTTAAAATTCAAGTTTTAAATTAACTCCCACCATAATCACATGGACAACATTTCGGTAACTCTATGAAGTTTCAGAAAGTTTTACAAAGAAGCTTCATTTCTGTTGCAGTGTCTATAGCTGAAACTTGGAAGAAGATGCAGCAGCATCTTCTTCATCTGATTTGTACTCTTTGGCCTAGGGAGGTCCTATTCTACCTTCAGAGACTGTGTAAACTCAAGTCCAAAATCCTCAAGTTAAAGCACAAGAAGATTTCAGCCACCAGTTCAGTTTACTGGTCTTTTCCACTGAAGAGGTTAATACATTGCAAGCCCACTGGCAATGATTTATGCTAAAAGTTTCTATATCACACTATCTTCAAATCCTTGCATAAAGCTACATGCTTGTTTCTTTCATTCAGTAATGAGCTTTGCATCTCTAAGCGATAAGGGTTTCATTATATTGTGATGATTGTTATCAAGTTTCCTACAATATCTCGCTGTCCATTTGATTTTAAAATACTGTTATTATCACCAACCTACATACTAACATTAAAGCCAAATATCAATATCAATTTCAGTGGAAGTTAATTGTTAAAGTGCTTCTGAAAAATTTCTTTATAGATGATCTCAAGTCACTAACAACCACCTCTTGCAAAGCAGCTGAACTTACACTCTAAAGACACTAAGAAATATGAGTATCCAGAAAAGTTCTTTATTTGCAGTAGTCTCCACTGGCATGATTAATGGTATTGGAAATCTATTGACACCTCTTCATCCCAACAATAAGAAATTTTCAAATATTTACATACAGCTATATCCTTGTTTCTTCTGCCCACCTTAGTCAACTCAAGCAAATCAGAAACATCATCTGGCCATAAAAAGCAGCTGAGTTGCTAGAGTTCCTTCTGGCCTGATCCATGGCAGCACTCCTTCAAGTAATTTGAGTTGTGTGGTGGTTGTGCCAGAAAATGCTTGAAGAAAAGTTCTTTGGCTCTGACATTCTGGTACACTTATTTTGGTATAGTTGTCCTGAAAGCCTCACAGTCTCATGCTACACCCAACACACTCCCATAATAAAAAGTCAGCTGCAGGACAGACCTCACCTTTATATGAGGATGCAATCACAGCGTTACCAGAAACAGGTGGGGTAACCTGCTTGTCCCTAGAAGACAGCTATCTTCACTGTATTGTGGAGAAGTTACAGAAACAAGGAGATTTCATTGCTAGCTGCATCCCCCCTTGCCTTATATGCTAACATGCAGGAGGACAGAAGAGAGAACCAGTGATGTGGTAAAATGAATACATTAGAGATGACATATGTCAAGAGTACATGTTGTAAGCCATATGCATGCCGTATATCAAAACAACAGACTACAGCCAAAAATGTAGTGTGTGCAGTCCTTGACCTGAAACTGGGGTCACTGGCCTCCAGTTCTGGACCATGTCTTTCTTCTATGACATGTTCTACATTGACAGGGACTTGGACAGCTCTGGAATAGCAAAGGGAGGTGAGGATGAGTGAGAAAGTAAGGACTGGGAAGAGTTAACAGGATTCAAACAGTTCATGCCTTACATATTTCCCAGCATCTGTCTGGAACAAGAGCAAGATAAGATAACAGGGAAATAAATAAGTGCTGAGCTTTAGAGAGCAGAAGGAGTGCATGTTTGTAAAATAGTAAAAAATAGTAACCAATGAGCTTAACGAGAGGACCGCGTGGTCAGGATCTATGTACCAATCATAGAATGATTGTCGGCGCATGGACAGTATCTATAGACCAATCATGGAACGATTGCTGGCACGTGGACAGGTTGAAGAAAGTATAGAAGTACATGAAATCACATAACAAAGGTCTTTGATTCACCCTCGGTCAGAGTCCATGCAGCAATCCACTACAGGGGACCCTCCCAACCACCACAGCCTTTTCCCCTTTGCCCTCCCGGGTAGCAGAATCCACCCATAGGCCTCATCTGATGAGTAAAAGACAGAATCAGTATGAAATTAGTGCGATTTCTCTTGTAAGCCACCATCACACTCAATCCACCACCGCAGTTCACAACCAGTCTTCTCTAGGCCTGACAACATCCATGTGAGAATAGGTTTCTTCACACACTTCTCTGCTTTTCAAGGACCCTGGTGACAGATATCAGTAGCTGAAATGTCTAACACTACTACAACTACTGGAGTGGTTCTGCAGTGCCCTTGCTCAAGCCATACAAGGCAGAGAAGATGCCCACAGTCACTGACGATGCTGGCTTCCAGCCTGACACTCAGGGTTTCTATCTTGTGATCTGCACATCCCAGCAAGATGCTGCAGGGCTCCTCTGAAGGGAACGGGAAGATTCTGGCAGTCACAAATAGCCACATGTTCCAGAAACGTATAGGCTAAACTATTCTGAGGTACAAAACGGATCCTACAAATGCTAATTTCCTTTGAAAGGACAACATTGTTATTCCTGCTTTGCTCATGGAGAATGGAGAGTTCAGAAATTCTGGCACTGGGCACCTTGATGGCAATGAGTCCTCCCCAGCAGGCCCCAAGAGCTGTTATCACAAGTGGAGGGGAAGCCTTTGCAAGTGAAATACTTGCAGAAGTCTTGCAAAGAACATCAAACAGGAATAGGAAAAGAGTGATTTTCAAGTTCTCACTTTGGAACTTGTTAAGAACAGGTTGGAAAAAAATCTTTGCTGGGCACACAAGTATACTGGACTTTGCCTTTGCACAGGCTGAATAAGCTGAATGAACTCTCAACATCTCTTCTGTTTGTATTTCTTATTATTTCTGTGGAAGTGTCAAACTTCTGATTTGTTTATGAGCTCAGCCAAGTAACCAAGCATATATTTTAAAAAATTTCTTTTATCTAATGTTTTTCAAATATGATAAAATATTTCAAAGTTTAAAAATAAATTAAATATGACACATACCTACCAGTATTTCTTTTACAAAGTGAATAAAGTTAACCTCTTCTTATTTCTAAGCACAGACATAGATGAATGAATTGAAATAAAATTCTACTTTAATCTTTAGAGGACATGTCAGCTAAACACTCAAACAAAAAGGTAAGGTTCGAAGAAAATTTCACATCTTTACAGAAAGTAACATAGAGGTAAGTAAAATGTGTAGGAACGAGTGACTTTCCACTGTGGATGGAAGAAAATAATTGTCCCTTTTGGAAGTTTAAAATAAGAAGTCAGAAAACAAAAGTTTTTCTCTCTCCTGATTTATTTCAGTAACATTTCAAAAATAACCTAAAATGAAGTCAGCTTGATTTATCTTGCCTATAGGAGCACTGAAAGTGTTCAAATCCTAATAAAATAATATAATATGATGATCTCCCGATTTCTGCTGTGCTTAGGGGAAACATAAGTGTTAAAAGGAGTTGGAAGATCTCCTTTCTTACTTCTGTTGTTTCCAGCTGTCAGCAGACTCTGCCTGATATCCACTCCATTTGAATCATATTTTTAAACTTTTATTTGCATCCAGAAGGGGCAAATATTCAGGTACAACTCTGGCTGTACTAAAATAAAGGGTAATTTGTGTCATTATGTATACAAAAGAGCCCACATATTTTTAAACAATGAAAACTGACAGTCTGACCTCAGTATAAGACTTATGGACAGGCATGTCTCCATAGTACCTATGCCTTAATTTGTCTCATAGCTCAAGTATTTCATTTCATTGCCAATGTTTTATTTTTTTATGAACATCACATCTTTATCTGGTTTAACGTGTTCTATTTTATTATAATCTAGCTTCTCCTGCTTTAAAAGCGTGGGCCAGATAGTGTTAGTCTGTTGGAATGACTAATTTTCAGTAAAGAGAACAGGCTTTCCTTATGTCACTTCATAAATATTTAATCATAATCATTCATAAAACCAATGCACATACCAAAGAGGCCTAATATGGGCACTGGTAATTTTTTTGGCTCTTAATTTTATTGACTTTGACTGCTGAGGATTATTAACCAATTTTCTTTGAGGGACATGATATTCCTTATGTCTGTTACATTGAAGTTATGCCTGGTTTTGTATATAGAAAAAGATATTTCCAATGCTAAATGTTATAGTAATTTCTTCACAGAAAGCATCTCTGCATTCATTAGCATCTCTGGGAATCTTTTCTAAGATAGTATTCTAGAACTTTAAAACACTAATTGGTTTAAATCTGTGACAGAGAAAATAATAAAATAAAAACCCCAAAAACCTATTCCTTTTCTGTTAACATAATCTAAACCTTTATATATTCAGCTGTAAGCCTAAAACATGCAGTAAATCAAGAACCTATAACTTCAGGTCTCAGAAAAGCAGACATGATTTCTAAGTAAGCAAACACTGCTTCCAAACATTTTCTTGGCCCATCTGTACTGAGTAGATACAGGACTTCACTGAGTTTATTGAAGTTAATGGAAGTCTTCACCGATCTAAGGGCTTGAGATCCTAAGTGCAACCACAGGGGAGAAACAGTTGAAAAGGAAATAGGGGTTTATGAGTTCTTTACGATTCCATCCTCTGTGCTTGCATGCACATTGCTGTTCAGCCTGAGTGCCGCAATCTTCTCTGTCTTTCCTCCCAGTCCTACCTAACAACTTTTTGATGAGCAACACAATTTCCCAGTCTACAGATTCATTATGAATGACTAAAAATATTTTTTAGAATCCCTTTAGACCCATCCATGACCATACCAGTCAGCATACCAGTCACTTGTCTTTTTGCTATAATCTTTTAAAAATAAACCATGGCATTCAAGGTGAAGTCACTTAATCTTACACCTCAGGTCCCTCACTGTGAACTGATCCTCTCTACTTTAAAGAGAAGTTTTACAACTAATATAGATTTCCTTTTGCTCTGATTGTCCTGACTGATTCCCTTGCCATAACTTTTGCATTGACAATCAGTACCACCAGCAGAAATGTGGGATGCACATAATCACAGAATCACAGAATAACTGAATGGTGGGGGTTGGAAGGGATCTCTGCAGATCATCTAGTCCAACCCCCCTGCTAAAGCAGGATCACCTACAGCAGGTTGCACAGGATTGCGTCCAGGCGGGTTTTCAATGTCTCCAGAGAAGGAGACTCCACAATCTCTCTGTGCAGCCTGTTCCAGTGCTCAGTCACCCTCAAAGTGAAGTTTTTCCTCATGTTCAGATGGAACTTCCTGTGTTCCAGTTTGTGCCTGTTGCCCCTTGTCCTGCACTATAGCCTACAGTGCATGCTCGTAAGAGCAGCCTTCTTTTTCACTTGTCACTATGCAAAAGCAAGTAACAGGAGTTCAGGTTAAAGAGAGCAACCTCCGTATGCTGCCTACCACAAACAACTGCTAAAACACCAATTCATCACTAGAAACTACTGACACTTCTGCTCTAGGCCTGGTGGGTAGCTTAAAAGCTTCCTGAAGTGTTTTAGTGCTCTCTGCTCTCACCTGTAACTGTTGGTAGCTCACGTACAGCTTGACCTCAAAGTGTGAGCCCAGGGATACCAGGCCATTGCTCAAGACATATCCTTCATGCTCACGCTGTGCTTACATGTAAGGCCACCATGTCTGCCCATGCTGTTGCTTTCTGTTTGTGGTGCCAAGCAGTGCAAGTGCCTGTAAGCCGTCGTGCCCCTCCTTTGTCTCTCACACACCTCCCTTGTTTTACAGCGACAAACTATCGCAGTCTGTGTACATGGCTGTCGGCAAGTAATTCAGTGTCTTCATGAAACCACGTGGAGAGCCATATAAGTGATTGTAAATGGGAAGGATCAGGGATTCTAGAATTATTAAAAATGCAGAGAACAAATCATAGGCTGTGTTGCCTAACACTATAAATGATCAAAAAGTCTGGTTTTACTTCATTAGGTTTTCCAAGATTTTCTGTTCTTTTCAGTCTAAATATTTCTAGCTTTAAATCTCTTTCAAGATTCAAAAGTAAATTTAAACATGGAAAGTTTTGTCATTTCCAAACCTCTCTACAAGCATGTTCATGAACAGCAGTTTCTTATTCATTATTATTACCTTGACATATGCAAAACAAAGAGACTAGACCAACATGGAGCTTACTGTCCTCATAAACTCCCTGAATACCAGTAGGGAAACAGTTTAAATTCTCTTTTTCACTATCAGTAGAGCACCTGAAATCTCTGAGAAGCCAATATAAACCACAATATCCTAATTATAACAAGGAATATGAGGAATGGACACATTTTGTGCAAATTCATCTAAAATCACTTAGAACTAATTGTGAGGGATGATTAAGGACCCACCAGAACACCATAATCACAGAAGATTTCTATTCTTTATCCTGTTTTCAGTACAGCTCTGCATACACCAGGTAGATACACAATCATTACTAGACAGGAAAACAGCTTCTATGGAAATGAGCCTAACCTCTGATGGTTTAGACACAAGATTAAGGTGCTTAAAAACCAGAAAGCAAGCTTGAAAGCTGAATATCAAGTCCATATGGAGGCTGCACCCATCCATTTGCATAAGCACAAAGCTATCACTTAGGATGTTCTGCTGTAGCTGAAAAGCATACAGTTCTCAGAGAAAATATCTTAGGTTCAGGTTCACAGCTAGCATAAGTATAAGAATGAATGCTATTATGAAAGATTGAATATCTTTCTTGGGTTTGGTCAGACTGAAATATTTTCTTTTTTACCGTAATCTTTTCCTTCATTTAATTCTCTATTGATTTCAATTAAGTTCTCACCAGGACTGCACCTCCAACTGAGTTTGTTGTGGGTTTTTTTTTTCCCCTATCCAATCTGTTTTTAGACTGTTTTTCAAGGTTTCAAATCCAATGAAACCCAAGAGAGCAATAGAAAAAAAAATTGGCTATGTGCTAGTAAATGAACTACATATTATCTGTTCCTGTGAAATTCCTTTAAAGTCTCCTTCTTCACAGATGGGCAGCATTGGATCTAAAAAGCTGGTTAATGATTCTTACAAAATGCTTTACATTCAAAATTGTTTTGAAAGATTAATTAAAAAAGATGAAGGTGACAGAGGGAAAATATCAGCTTATGTGTCCTAGTTTCAGCTGCGTTACAGTTAACGTTCTTTCTAGCAGCTGGTATAGTGCTGTGGTTTGGATTTAGTATGAGAATAATGTTGATAACACACTGATGGTTTTAGTTGTTGCTGGGTAGTTGTAGGGTCTGCACTAAGTCAAGGACTTTTCAGCTTCTCATGCCCTGCCTGGTGCACCAGAAGCTGAGAGAACACAGCCAGGACAGCTGGCCCAGNATGGTTTAGACACAAGATTAAGGTGCTTAAAAACCAGAAAGCAAGCTTGAAAGCTGAATATCAAGTCCATATGGAGGCTGCACCCATCCATTTGCATAAGCACAAAGCTATCACTTAGGATGTTCTGCTGTAGCTGAAAAGCATACAGTTCTCAGAGAAAATATCTTAGGTTCAGGTTCACAGCTAGCATAAGTATAAGAATGAATGCTATTATGAAAGATTGAATATCTTTCTTGGGTTTGGTCAGACTGAAATATTTTCTTTTTTACCGTAATCTTTTCCTTCATTTAATTCTCTATTGATTTCAATTAAGTTCTCACCAGGACTGCACCTCCAACTGAGTTTGTTGTGGGTTTTTTTTTTCCCCTATCCAATCTGTTTTTAGACTGTTTTTCAAGGTTTCAAATCCAATGAAACCCAAGAGAGCAATAGAAAAAAAAATTGGCTATGTGCTAGTAAATGAACTACATATTATCTGTTCCTGTGAAATTCCTTTAAAGTCTCCTTCTTCACAGATGGGCAGCATTGGATCTAAAAAGCTGGTTAATGATTCTTACAAAATGCTTTACATTCAAAATTGTTTTGAAAGATTAATTAAAAAAGATGAAGGTGACAGAGGGAAAATATCAGCTTATGTGTCCTAGTTTCAGCTGCGTTACAGTTAACGTTCTTTCTAGCAGCTGGTATAGTGCTGTGGTTTGGATTTAGTATGAGAATAATGTTGATAACACACTGATGGTTTTAGTTGTTGCTGGGTAGTTGTAGGGTCTGCACTAAGTCAAGGACTTTTCAGCTTCTCATGCCCTGCCTGGTGCACCAGAAGCTGAGAGAACACAGCCAGGACAGCTGGCCCAGGCTGGCCAAAGGGATATTCCCTACCATAGAACATCATGCTCCGGATATAACTGGGGAAACGAGCTGAGAGGTGAGACCACTGCTCAGAAACAGACTGGGCTTTGGGTTGTTTTTCTCTTGTGCATGTGGTGAGCAATTGGACTTGTTTCATATATTATCATCATCGTCCTCCTCATCATCGTCACCATCTTCCTTTTTTATCCTATTAAACTGTCTTTACCTGAACCTGCAGGTTTTTTTTCCATTTTCCTCCCCATCCCCTGGGGGAGAGAGGTGAGCAAGGGGCTGCGTGGTGCTTAGTTACCAGCTGGTGTTAAGCCACAACATTATGGCTAAGGAACTGCTCTGCAATATCAGGGATGTATCCATGGCTAACTTTTGTCACAGACTCCCTATGAGACCCTGAGCAAGACAACTGCTTGATCCCTCTTCTATCTGTAAATGTATGATAAGGCTTGCCCTGTTTCCTATGGTTTAGTACAAATAAATTTATTAGTACAACACTGGTAAATGCCAGGAAAGGCCTGAAATCAGGGTTGTGCTCATATTGTATAACTGCCTCATTTCTAAATAAGCATCAATACTAATAATGACAATAATGCAAAAAATCTTTGCTTACATAGTTTATATCTAGTTTCAAAAAAGGAGAGCTTTTTGATTTTTGAGAGTTTGCTTTACCTGAAGCACTTATACAGCCTCAGAAATCTTGAAAATAGTGTTGGTCAACTCAGTCAGAAAATTATGAAAAATATGAAAATCCCATCTTAATACCTGCTACTACACCATCTGAATATTTAACTCAAATAACTCTTATGCCAAATGTTAAAGCAAAATAACGTTTTGAATTGGGAGAAGCCTTCTAGAGAGGAGAGATGGGAAGAGCCCTATTAAAAGGTAACAAAAGATCAAAAAGGATGTTTGAATAGGCCAGCGGAATGATGGGGGCTGGTTGCTTATTTGATTAGCTAATTCCTGTACAGCTTGAAGTCAGGAGGACCTCAAGTGTTTTATGCAAAATCACACAGAAAGACCAATGTGAAATACAATTAGAGCAGCATACAAATGGAGATTTTTCTAACACGCTGCCTCTTATAATTTACAGTCTAGCATATCTGCATGTGCTATTCATGACTACTGTTAACATTTACAAGTACTAAAATGAGAACTCTTAGGAGATTAAAGAAAAAAAAAAAAGTTGTTTTTTTATATAGACCTCTCTACCTTTCCACTCTATAAAATGTTATTTTCTGTAGTGGTTTTCAGATCTATAACTCCTTCAAATATGAACTGAAATCTTATTAATGCAACTTAGATCACTCTAATACTGTTCTTGAAAATGAGCCTGCAAGGGAAATGAGTTTCCAAAGAAAACTAATTTAAATGTAATGAAGACTCTTAAAAAAAAAAAAAAAGAAAAAAACAGAAACAATTTCTTTTTCTCATTCCCTCCAATTCATACTCTCCAAAGGGCAAAGTTTTTGCCATTATGCACAACTTATTATTTGTATGTGTGTTCTGCTAGTTGTTGCCCAGGGTGATCATTAGTGTTTTGGTTTTTTTAACTACAATCTCAAAGGTTTGCAGTTTCTTTCTGACGCAAGACTTCAGTGTACAACTAAGGGGCTTTGAAAGGAAGCTAAGAATTGATGGGGGTGGGGGAGAGGGGAAAGACATTTAACTTCAGAGTTACTGCTATCTTAGCACTATTTTACAGTTTTTCCTGGTTATAAATCCCAATATTCCCAAGTATCCAGGCAGGAAAATTGCACAAGGAAAATTCTCTGAAACTTCCTGAGTTCTGTGAGAGCTGTGCAGTCTATGGCTAACAACCTACTAGTATTTCAGGAATTCCCTCCATTTCCATTATTCTAGCTGTGAGCCACTGACTGATTTATTACATTTACCCTTTGCATATGTTCAATGTGAAACCTCATAAAAGTTATTTCATAACTTCATGAAATATTAATGAAAGCAAGAATGAGCAGACAAGTCATTGATTTATAGTCAAAACCTGCTGCAGTTTGCAGATGTGTAACTGCTCCTTTTGAATCGTGAATACCAGATGAATGTCAGATTACCTTCATTCAGTTATCTGAAAGTATAGAAAAAATGTACCTAAACTCCAATCTCATTTTACTGAAAAATACTATACTTGTGTCAAAGTTTCTTAATATAAAGTACAGAAAAAAAAAAAAAAGAAATAAAAAACAAAATCTGAATCTATGGCCTTGTCAAATTAAAAATTTGTAGTTCTTTTGTAGCTCTGAAATGCTGCATATCTTAAAAGAACTGCTAAGTACTCAAGGGAAATTCATGGACTGCAGTTGTAAGTAAATCAGGTCTGGCAGAGCTAGCATTTGCTTGAAGCTAGGAAGATAAGCAGAGAGTAATCACCAACAGATAAGTTTACCAAAAATAATGTAGAAAAAGTATATTGCCTACCTTAATTAATCACTGGAATTTTTGAAGGGACTCATTTGGTATTTTGTTATCTATTGTTTTGAAATGTCTGAAATGCCTCCTCTTTGAAATACTAAGCATGTTTTCACCGTGCCTTGTTAACCAGGACTTTGAAGAGTGGCCAAAGTCTGTCTGCCATCCCTTCATTGAAGAAATAGGGTTGTTGATAGAAAATGATAGCAATGAGCTTTTATCTCCGTATTTTAGTGAGTATTAACAGAACCCTGTGAAACAGTTTTCATAGAATCATAGAATAACAGAATGGTTTGAATTGGAAGGCACTTTTAAAGATCACCTAGTTCCAACCCCCCTGCCATGGACAGGGACACCCTCCACTAGACCACGTTGCCCAAAGCCCCATCCAACCTGGCCTTGAACACTTCCAGGGAGAGGGCATCCACAGCTTCTATGAGCAACCTGTTCTAGTGCGTCACCACAATCACAGTAAAGAATTTTTTACTTACAGCTAATTTAAATCTACCCTTCTTCACTTTAAGGCCATTACCCCTTTTCCTATCACTCCATGCCTTTATAAACAGTCCCTCTCCAGCTTTCTTCTAGTCCCCCTTCAGGTACTAGCAGGCTGATATGAGGTCTCCCCGGGACCTTCTCTTCTCCAGGCTGAACAAGCCCAACTGTCTCAGCCTGTCCTCATAGGAGAGATGCTCCAGCCCTCTGATCTAAATTCATGGCCCTCCTCTGGACTTGCCTCGACAAGGCCATGTCTGTCTTGTACTGAGGACCCCAGAACTGGATGCAGTACTGCAGGCAGGGTCTCACAGGAGCGCTGTAGAGGGGAAGAATCACCTCCCTTGACCTGTTGGCCACGCTTCTTTTGATGCAGCCCAGGGTATGATTTTCTTTCTGGGCTGCAAGCACACATTGCCAAGTCGTGTCCAGTTTTTCATCCACCGATATCTCCAAATCCCTCTCCACAGCACTGCTCTCAATCCATTCATTACTCAGTCTGTGATTTCCCCAACCCAGCTGCAGGACCTTGCACTTGGCATTGTTGAACTTCACAAGTTCACATTGGCCACCTCTCGATCCTGTCAGGGTGCCTCTGGATGGCATCCATTCCCTCAGGTGTATCAACTGCACCACTCAGCTTGGTGTCATCTACAAACTTGCTGAGGATGTGCTCAATCCCACTGCCTATGTCATTGCTAAAGATATTGAACAGTACCAGTGCCAGTATGGACCCCTGAGGGACACCACTTGTTACTGGTCTCCACTTGGATATTGAGCCACTGACTGCAACTCTTTGGATGCTGCCATCCATCCAATTCCTAATCCACCAAATAGTCCATCCACCAAATCCATATCTCTCCAATGTAACAACAAGGATGTTGTGTGGAACTGTGTCAAAGGCTGCGCAAAAGTCAAGGCAGATGACTTCAGTTGCTCTTCCCTTATCCACCAACTGAGCTACTCCGCCATAGAAAGCCACCAAATTAGCCAGGCATGATTTCCCCTTTATGAAGCCATGTTGTCTGTCTTCAGTCACCTCCCTGTCATCCATATGCCTTGACATAGCTTCCAGGAGGATCTGTTCGATGAACTTACAGGCACAGAGATGAGGCTGACTGGTTGGCAGTTCCCAGTGTTGTAAAAGTCGCCCTCAATTAACTAAATGTTGTAACTCTACAAGCTCTCCAATCTTTCAAAAACTTCCTGGACAGGCACAATTGTAACTTGTAAGAAATAGTGACAACATTTTGGCATATCCTGATCATAACATGGAAAAGACAATAGGAACTATGTCTTTTTCCTTTGTTAAGTCTCCTTCACATATCTTGGAAACTGACACTTCTTGACACAGACCACAGTCTCCTAGAGTCTTTTACAAAAGAATGAACCAACTTTTAAAATGTCCAATCTTTTTTTTTTTTTTCAATGCAATCTCTTAAACTGTAAATTTCAAAGATTTATGGGCTCTCTTGTCCATATAGGAGGCTGAAGTTCTTTCAAGCCAGTTGCTAAGAGAAAAAAACAAAAAAGGGACAGTCTCATTTCTGTTGTGAATCACCAGTTACACTAACAGCCTAGAATCTTCAAAAGAAAATCACATCTTATATGCTTTTATATATATGTAATGCATAGAAAATTTGACTTAATATTTTTTCCAATCATAATTTACTTCAAATTGTAGTTATTATATGAAGTATCAAAAGACTTTTGTTAAGGCACACTTTGTGTGGAGTGCCTTTACATATAAACGCTAAAACATACAAAGGAACTACCTAAATACATCAAAAGAGGTTGCATTTATTCCTTTATTTATTTATTTTATTTGTTTTGTAGCCTCAAATGCTTGATTATAAACAGTTCACCTCTTCATTTTTATCTTTATTATCTGCCTGCCTTTATGTGATTGTGATCTCTGCTTCATTATGGTCAGCATGTTTTGCCCACAATAGTCAGCTGTTGTCTCTGCAAACATTCCTCCTCTTAGGACAGTCTGATCTTCAGTGACTGAGAACCAAGAGAAATTAATTTACTCATATGCTGCAAGACCCTTTATTAAGATTCTGGTAATAAGACAGGAAAGCATGCTAGGAAGCTAAGCAGAACCTAGACTTTCTGCACACTCAGATGAAATCTACAGGGACTCCAAGTGGCTGCAGCAGGAACGAGGATCAGTGCTAGAAAATTTTGCAAAAGCACCACAACCAAGAAGTAGGAATACATATCTCCACTTCCTCAGAGTATCTCATCTGCTTGCCCAGGTACCTAACAGCTCACTGCAGGTATCTAAGTCTCAGAGTGAGATGAAACCAGGCTATCAGATAGAATTTAGATATCTTTATGTTATTTATTCCTTCAGGCATTTACTTTATCATAATAGTCTTACTGAAAAAAAACCCTACATTTCAAGGCCAAGTTGTATGAGAAGACAGAATGTCAAATTGCAAACAAGGCAAAACAAGGGGATGTCATTAATGATGTCTAAGAAAAGCTGTTTTCTTTCTTCATCTGTTGATTGTTTAGTGTGAGCTGAAGAAGGAACATTTTTAAGAGAAAAAGAACTGGATAAAGCTTCTTTGAAGAACTGCATTATATTTGACAAATCAAAGAAACACCATTCACTTCCCTCCATCTGCTGTTAGGTAGTTACACCACCAGTGCTCACTTCTTCTAGCACAAGAGGTACTAGCTTATATAGACCTCCCCTGAAAGACTGGGGAAGGATGGCAGGTCTAATGAGCTTTTCTGGGAAGTATTTGTCTGCTTCCTGTTGCAGACTTGTTGAGGTCTGAATAAAGCTGTTCAAGTACTTGGGAAGAAGGCAGAGACTTAAGGAGTCAAAACATTAGACTGAGGTGTACATGCTCCCACAGTGCTCTCAGCCAAGAGATACAGTGTTCAGGGAAACAAGCAAAGGAAAATTTTATGTTTGTTAAAATGGCCAGAGAATGCAAAAGGCTCCTAAAAGCCCTGAATCTACAGTAGGCAGAAAAACATTTTGGGGATAATGATGATAATGTTTCTGAAGATCCTTGCCCTGCCCCTAGAAGAAAGTTTTGCAAGGAGAGTCCATGGCCTTTCAATTGCCAGGGTCATCTCACAGATGAACGCCATCCACCTTCCACAACAGAGGTCAAAGAGGAGAATGAAAATGTCCTTTCGTGGTACGTAGTGATAGTGTCTTCTTCCCATTCTGCCACCTCCTTAGAACACCAGCTTTCTTCTAAATAAATCAAGCTGTCAGAAATGTCTGCATAAACCATGAAACACTTCCTGTTTTGTCTGAAACTGAGCTGGATGCCTGGTTTCAAAGCTCTCAAATCAGGCTTAGGAGTTTCACAGACCTGTGTTTAGTGATCATCCTGACGTGCCATGGCTTGTGTGTTATGTTAAAATAAAAGTGGAAAATGCACGGCCACAGGAATATAGAAAATGTTGATTTGTTAGCATAAAGAACTGCTGTGTGACAGCAACCATACTCATACTGTAACATGAATGAAAAATTAGTCAAGAGCCAGGGAAGTTGCATACTGTAATTATTTTCATGTAAGTCCTTTGTATTTCAGCCTTTAGATCTCATTTAAGTCTGCAAACAAAACCTACACAAATTAGGTGATTCTAAAGAACACAAGGATCCAGTTAAGAAGGTCTGCTGTCTGATGAAACCCCTGTGCCACTGTGTCTTGTAAGTTCAAATTCCAAGAAAAGCATTAAGCACTGAAACCTTCAAGAGCTCAGCATATTTATTTTTTGTCTGATTGTTAGTGTCAATGAAATGAGAATGAAACAGTTGTACAATATATACTCCATTCTTGCTGTCTGATTTGGTTTCTCCAGTAATTCAGCTTAAGGCAGGAAGTTGTCCTCTGTAATAGTCACAACTTCTTCAACGTGTTCTGGATCAGAAGAAAGAAAACTTTTCAAAGTTTTGAAATCCATCTAGCAATTGTCAGGTTCAGTAAAAACAGCCTTTAAAAGAATTAACGTAACATATTTCCCCTTGGTTCCTCATTTGACTGGAACAGGAAGATCAATGGACAAACTCTTGTGAGACGGAGCAAGACAAAAAGATGGTCTTGATTATGAAAAGATTTTACAACTTCAATCCATTTGCATCCTCAAAAAGAACAGTTCCATTATTTCATACTGGCCTAGAATGGGTCTTTTTGGTCATCTACATCAAATCACAAAGCTCAGGAGTACAAATCATAACAATTCACCGGCAAAATACTTCCCGCTATGGCAAAATACTTCCCGCTATGGCAAAATAAGGTAATTTTATTTGACAGAATCATTTTGCACCCCTTGAAGAAGAGAACCAAATAGGCTTAGCATAAGCAATGTTCTAAAGTAACACTATCCAATTATATACAAGGGGAAAAAAAAATCCAAACAAACAAACAGAAAAAAAAAAAAAAAAAAAAAAAAAAAAACAAAAAAAAAAAAAACCCCAGGGCGCCACAAAAACCAAAAAANAGGCTGCCAGCAAAGCCCAAAGCAATTATTTTGTTTTGGAGTTGATCCACTGTATTTTAATAAGAGCTTTTGCAATTACATAATGACCCTTCACAGTTAGCAGCAAATGTTATTGGCTTAATTATATAAAATTTAGTTCACCTCTCCAGAACTGCCCACACCTCTTGAGATAAAGACCTGCAGCATGATAAAGCATGCATGACAATTACAAATGGGTAAGTAAAGTGCACAGCAGAGCTGGCAGTATTTGTCCTGCAAAGCGTATATTTTACCAGAGTAGTTCTTAAGTCGCATATGTCAAATGTGTTATTAATGAGCACATGACCCTAGACAGAACTGCAAGATGCAGGACACAGTCCAAGCCAGCCACAGATTTAGATGGGGTGGAGTGTGGTGACAAAAGGGACTAGACTGGTTGCCATCATTCCGTTAGCTGCAGTTTCTCTACCACAGCTTCAGCAGTTGATGCAGCTGCTTTCCAGCTCCTTCAGTTCACATGCTGGGGCTGGCTGATCAAGAGAAAGCAGACGCACAACAGAAGCAGTGGTAGTGTGTGTGTACCTTGCCTAATGCAACCACCCTACACCCCCTCCTGTCAAAGGATGGAGGAGAGGAAGGGCTCACTTCTCCTTCACCCACATCATTTGCCCCGAGCCTGTATTTCCCCCAGCATGAGGTTTTCCCCTGTGAAAGTCTGTCTTGTGCACAGCAGTAGATGTGCTGCAGCCTGGCTCCACGCCAACTGACGGCTCATGACTGCAGCTATCATGGCGTCAAGCCAGAACTAATGAGCCCTCCTGAGTGGCTGCATGTGTTAGCTCTGGCTTGGTGCTGTGGGAGCCATTGCTGTGCAGCCACTCTCAGAAGGGCCTTGAGCCTCCTTTGTTGTTTGTGGAAGAGCTGCTGTGCAGGTTTTGACTGGGATAGAGCTAATTTTCTTCACAGTAGTATGGGGCTGTGTCTTGGATTTGAAAACAGTGTTGATAACACAGGGATGTTTTTGTTACTGCTGAGCAGTGCTTACACAGAGCCAAGGGCTTTGCTGCTTCTCACACCACCCCACCAGTGAGGAGGCTGGGGGTGCACAAGGAGTTGGGAGGGGACACAGCCAGGACAGCTGATCCCGAGTGACCAAAGGGACATTCAATACCATATGACCTGATGCTCAGCATCTAAAGCTGGGAGAAGAAGGAGGGGAAGGACGTTTGGACTGAAGATGTTCATCTTCCCAAGTCACCGTTACATGTGATGGAGCCCTGCTTTCCTGGAGATGACTGAACACCTGTCTGCCCATGGGAAGTGGTGAATAAATTCCTTGTCTTGCTTTGCTTGTGTGCACAGCATTTGCTTTACCTGTTAAATTGTTTGTTTCTCCACCCACGAGTATTCTCACTTTTACTCTTCTGATTCTCTCCCCCAACACAATGAGGAGGACTGAGCGAGTGGCTGTGTGGCACTCAGTTGCCAGCTGGGGTTAAGCCACAACAGCCATACAGCACTGGACCTCAAAAGGAGTGAGGTAAATCCCATAGCATTTAAAAATCCAATCAGTTTCAAGACAGCTGTCACACCCTGGCACTTATTTCCCACAAGTCTAGCAATAGAGCAAATGACTAGTTCCTACCCTATTTTCTCATTTTTCTCCTGCAAATCCATCTCACCTGTTCACCCAGCTAGCAGAGAAGTGTATTATCACTTTTCCTCCTAAGAAAAGATGCCGGTAGGTGAGAAGTGTGTGCTGTGAAAGCATCTCTAGGTAAGTTGCTTTCAATTACCAGTTCACTCCATAAATCTTCTTCCAAATGTAATTATCCAAAACACATCTACTATCCAGTGGCATTAGCCTGCAACCTTTCATCTCCATGATTACTTGATAATCACAAAAACAAGTACTGCTGATCAATTTGCCACTAGCCCAAACAAGTCTTTCATTTAAAGTCACACAGTCTAAAGCAATCAATTCTCTTTTACCTCATTTCAGTTCTCTTTCTCTTACCTCCCCACTAAGATCTGGAAAACTGAGAGTGACTGCAGCAACTTCTGAGTTTTTAATCGCTGTTTTGTTGGCTCCTAGCCCTCATTACTCAGCCTTAGGAACTGCTTTGTCCAGTTGTTTTTCCATCCTGGTAAAAACAATTGTTTTAATCACTTGAATGAAAAAGGCAATACTGTACATTTAATCACACCCTGCAGCTCACCAGGTTTTCTCTGAGTGATTGAGACTTGGGCTTGGCTATTCAGTTAAAATGGTTAAATCTCTACATTCTAGAAGAACTCTCTGTAGCCATTTTAGCTACTAGAAGAATCTAGTGTTTTGGGAGGAAAGTGTTCTGCCAAGGAATAAATTTTCTTTTCTGTTTAATTTTGTAGTTCAGCACTGATTATTCAAACTTGTTTATAATAAAATGCAGAAATAAAACAAATTATTAGGTATCTTTCACAGAGTTACAATGCTCTTTCTTGAGTTACAATGCTCTTGCTAAGCCTAGGGTCTGTTTTTCTTTTTTCAATGGCAAATTTGAGTTCTTTCTTGAAAAATGTGGATATGCTATGGACCTGGAAGTGTTTTTCAGTCCCTGTTGGATCCAAGTGCATAACCCAGTCACATGCCAGCAATACATAAAAGTCAGATCTGGCCTCATGATATTCTTTCTTATCCTTCCACTTGTCATAATTGTTTTAAGTGTCTATTAACCAAAATTTTTGGAAGCATTTTCTTGTGAGGAAATAATGCAGCCTACAAAGTCTTATTTCTAATTTAACAAAGTACAACTTACTATGGTTTCCTTCTTTGAACAGACAGCAAGGAATTGCTCTAGTATTCAAAGTTACAGAGATATAAATATGCTTTTAAACTGCCTCAGCAGTGAGTAAAAAGGGAGCTCAAGCTCAGTCTTACAATTTCTCAATTCTCAAGCTCAATTTCTCACCAGTAAAAATTCAGAAACACTTGAAGAAAAAAGTCTCTTTCATCCATTTGGGAAGCTACATATTTTCCTGCTGAATTTTTTATTTACTGAAGTGACAGTTTGTTCCCAAATTCCTTACTCTTACACTGAACACAATTTTTCTATCTATCTTCTCCTTGCAAGTGTTATTCACATAAAGATTCAGCAAGCCTGGATTACAGATAAGAGAAATCATTCAAGGGTGGCAGGCATCATAATATCTATCTATCTATCTATCTATCTATCTATCTATCTATCTATCTATCTAATCTATCTATGCCTGTAAAGCCCTCATAGCTCTGCCTATACAATAGAGAAATAAAGCTAATGCTCCTGTGGCTTTCCTAAACAATTTACTTGTGGTTTAAAATTAAAGAGTCTCCATAGCAACCTTGAGGCATCCAAGAAGGGAGAAGGAGGACAATATTTTGCAGAAATCATAAAGTGGATTTAAATTATGTTGTAGATGAGGACCAAATGCTCAGACCTCTTGGTAAGAGTACGGACATGTGTTCTTAGCGCAATATCCATCTCAGAAGAATGATTCTGTAGGAGGCCACCATCACTTCTGGCTATCATGGAGCTCCAGAAACAGCAGGGCAGCACCATTCCAACAAGGCACAGCCCACAGCAGCCAAGCGAGGAGAGCAGAGCTGGGTTAATGCGGGTGACCCAGTTCTGCTGAGAGCCTGGACTGCTGGACAAGTTCACTGGGACAAGGCCAGTCCCAGCTCAAGCTGGAAAGTCAGATCAGTGGGTGAAGGTCAGGGAGGCACAGGAGTGAGCACAGGCACCTGAGACATAGCTCAAGCAAAAACCAAGTGCAGGAGCCTCAGCTTAAAAGCAGCTCCTGAGCAAAGGCAGGGCATGTGTCCGCTGAGCTTCTCAAGACCTGACAGCTTCGTTATTAAAGCTGGCCCTGAGCCCAGGCAGCCAGACCCTGCAGAGGGGAGAGAATGCCTTGACAGTGGCTGCTTATGAAGGCCAGGAAAGCATATCTGCAGCTAGTTAAATCTTATGAGGGTCAGTGGAGAGATTGCGGTTTTGTACCTCTGCAAGGAATGTGTCGCACTGCCTGCTCGCTGGGGACAGGCAGTGCTGATGGTTCTCAAATAGCATAGTGCCATCTGCTTTGGGGAGGCCACACTTGCTCCTCCCTTGTCATTTTTTGCAAGCTGAAAAATGCAATTCAGTCTGGAAGTCTATGTTTTGTTCTACATGTGGGAAAGACAACTAACAATATAAGTAATAGCAGGTGCTTCTAAGTGAAATATAATGTCTTTAATAAAATCATTCTAATGAAAACTATATTTCTCCCTACGATGTCTACTAGACTGTGAATTACTCTCCTAAGTGGAAAAGACTGAGCATAAGTCTGTAACTACGCTGCAGTGTAGTTTTGCTTCACAACATCTTCCAAGAGTCCACTGTGACATCTATGCAGCCCACATGCCCAAGGGTTTCTTTCTCTACAGAAACCAGTACACTGTCGGAAGGCTGTTTTCATTTGGTGGAGCTGAGAACTACTAATGCATCCAGCTGTTCCCAGTTCCCAATGAATACTCAAGGTGTAAATAATTTCTTGAGAAACAAACCAGACAAATTTTCTATAGCAGAAGAACAAGGGTTGGATAGAATAACTTTTAATACATTTAGAATTATATGTGTGTCAGTTGAGAATGAGTATTATTCCAGTGGAGTTCACTTGTATTAATGCAGAATAGCTCACCTCCAAACCAGATTATCTACTTTGTTTCTTATGACTACAGAATTTTCTCTTTTTAATTCTCCTTTTTCTTAACAATCAGGGCTTCACAGGTCAGCTGGATGAAAACAGAGTGAACACTACACAACCTGCTCATTTAGAGGCAGCACTGAAACAGCTGTTTTAACATTCTTTTAAGGGTAACTCTTCATTAGTAAGATTAGTTGTCCTTTTCACTTAGTTATTTTTTGTCTACCCCTTGAATTCAGAGTTTCTTTTGTGTGCATGGACGATTAGCCCAGTTGCCAGGTACAGGAAAAGAACAAGAAATTCTCAGCCAAAGGAAAAAAAAACAAAACCAAAAATCTGTTGTAAAAGTGAACTGTGTGTTCTTGTTATTGTTCTCTCTTCTTTTTAGCTACTGCAATTCAAAACAGGACAGGTGCCTTTCAGTGGCACTGCCATTGCATACAGATGCAGACGATGTTGCCTGGGGTTTATGAGAAAGGCACTGGAGTTCTTTTCTGCTCCTAATTTCTTGCTTTGTCTTGAGGTGTGATACTGAATAACTCACATTTTTTTCCTCCACAAAAGAAAATAATAGTAACTTTCGGAAGCACTTGAAAATCTTCAGCTGGAACATGGCATATAATCACATTAGGTGACTGTAAAACACTTTCAAGGAAGACACAGTTGTCTGCATGTATGTAAAATATTCGCACTCAAACAGAAATAGCTTATACTTTCATACATAAGAACACTATCGCTCTGCCACATCTTATTTTTGCATTGGTTGGTGAAATTTCATGCTCATATGATCCTTTACATATTTGATGCAGGGCCTACTTTTGTGCTTTCCCATCATGATCTGGCGCTTTTGGTGACTTTATTCTCTCTGAACTAAAAAAAAAAAAAGCCATTTTTGGTAGATTTTGCCCAAGACAAAATAAAAAGCTTATCATTTCGTTTCTCTCACAGGCCTTTCTTTTTTTTTTTTTTTTTTTTTTGTGGCTGTTCATTATCATCAATGTGATTTATTTCCCACATCTTCAAACAGATCTCAGAAACTTTTATAGTGTGCATTTGACCTAGTACTGTGTTCTTTTCTTCTCTGTCCTCCTCAGGGGCCTTACAGAGTTCCCATACAGCTTAGTGGGGTTTTGAAGTGGACTTCAGAACTGGAAGAACAAAGCGATTATATATTTGCATTTTGGATACGCAACACTAATTTAGACATAAGCATTTTTATACTCACAGTTAAATAAAAACCTGGGGATTAACTCCATTTTTAATGTAAACACAATCTGGAAATATTTCAGTATAGGACGTTGTCCGTGGCCTGCAAAAGCAGCCGCATGCACGGCAGGAGGCACAGGCATGGGGCCCGTGCTGGCGAGGAAGGGGCTGATCTGCCCGAGGCACTCAGGGAGCAGGGCATGGCCAGAGGGTCAGCGGGTGCGTGCCCCAGAGCTGCTGACTCTTGCTGGCGTAAAGAAAAGGGAGAGCTCATAGAGGGCAAACAAGTCACCTTCTAGAGACAGGGGCCGGGAACTGGGAATGAGGGAAGAAATACATGAGGGATGGGTATGTCCTCTGATGGAAAGGTTAGACATCGTGAAAGCACTGTGGTATTTTGGTGTCCATAACACAACCCAAGCTTCCAGTAAGAGCAACCCATAATTAGGCAGGAGTAGGAGTTATGTGTGGGTGTGTGGTATCTCTGTCATGTGGGTCTCATTTCTGCCAGCAGCAGCCTCTGATCCATCTCAGCCTGCTCCCGCCCATCCAGTATGTCTCCTGTCCCTCCCTTCACATTCCCTGAAAGCCCCCCTGCCTCCTTTCCCCCGTTAGGCCTCTGCTTTTGTATAGGTTATGCGAAGATACCAATTACCGGAGAGGCAATTTGTACCTGTGAAAACACAACTGGGGCTGCCTGCTACGCTTTCAGCCACAGAAGGCTGTAGAGGCAGAGCGGAGGAAGGGCTGCTGCGGGACGGGCGAAGCAAAACGGCCATGCTGGGGGCCTTGGGCACAGTTCGCAGTATGCAGGACTTTCTAGGCCTGACCTCCATGATAGCCCAGGAGCACAGACAGACTGAATTTCCTTCCTCTCCACTACCTCCCTTCCCTCATCTTTCCCCACTCCCCGTGCAGGTAGGGAAGGACCAAAAAACCTATATTTATATGGCCAGAGCAACAGAATAACTTGGGTGTGTACTCAATAGGTCAGACTGCCTTGGGAGCAGGAGCCAGAAGCACCTGTGACTGGAAAATGGGAACACAAAGGCACAGAGAACCAAACAAGTACAGCTGGAAAAATGAACTTGCCAGAGTGGGAAAATATCAGGTGAAGAAAGTGTTTTGTCTTTTCCTGTGACTATGAGGAAGAAATATCCTTTCTGAACTGGGAGCATCAGGGTAAGCACGGAGTAGTAGGGAAAGAGAATAAACATCAAAAATCAAAACCAACCATGGCACAAACATCTTATTTCTGAAGGAAAGGGAAAGAATATTGAGAATATTGAAATCACAAGACCAGCCAGCTAAACTTCTCATATTCATATGTCTGCCTTGATGTTCTTTGTATACCACAGAATAGTATTTGCCGCAGTTATTTTTCTCTGAATTACTGTAATTGAGAATATCAGGACAATAATTTCCTACTGAATAAAACAAAAGGAGACATTAGGATAAAATGTCCCTTGACAATGTCCATGTGCTATTAGCACCAGATTCACTGCAAAAAAAGTATAAATTATTCAAGCTGAAAAATACTGTGCAACACTTAAGGTTGTTATGCAAAGCTAGTGTGGCATAGGAAAACATGAAAAAAATAACCCTCTGAACAATATATAGCTACATTACACATTCACTTTGCATGGCTTTGACAGGGACAGTTCCATTAGCTGGCACACAGTCTGTGGTCCAAAGCTCTGAAAACATGCTGAAGCAGCCTCAGGGTTTCTAGTCTCTATTTTACGATGAACAATTCCTAGCACAGGAGTACAAATATCTCTATATTCCACCTGCTTTTCTTTCTGTGATGTGGATATCACTTTTTTAGGCAGGTTACAAGTGGGCTGTGCTGCCTTGAACAATAGGTTTGATGGTAAGTGTTCAGAAATGGAGGTGAACAATGAAAGACCGGGGTTATTATTTGGCACATCTGCACCTTCTTTTTGTTACCGGCTGATCAGGAAGGACAGTGACGGAGACAGAAATGCATTTAATTTCGAGTCTATTGGGAAAGACGAGCTTTAAGCAAGCACGGGGTAACCAGTGTTTATTGCTATCAGTTAGAACGGGTTAAAAATAAGCCTCTACAGGCAGCACAGGAAAGTGTTGTTTCATCATTACTAATCATTTATCTCAGTCTGAAGAGTGTATGATGTGGACTTTCAATATGGAAAAGTGTCTCAGCTGGTACCTTTTCTGTTCTATCTCTTTGTTAGTTTATTGTTTTTACCTGGAATATGCATTACAGCATATAAAGCCAAGCAGAAACACTATGACTTTCAAAATTACTCTTGGTATGAGTGTCAGACATTCTCATGTAAAATGGCATTCATCCTCTCTCTCTTCCCTCTAAAATGCTATTAGTTCCTGCTTCTGACAGTCCATCAGAATTTCAGCCTTAACTGCTGGCTTTTATTCTGCTATGCCTTCTCTGTTGGTCACAGAGATCTGAATAGATATCTCTCTTCTCTGAAAAGAATCTTTCAGAATTAAGACAATAAACATTTTCATTTGGAATCATGGGGAAACCATTAACTCTACAAATTTTCATTTTCTGTAAAAGACAGAGGACTGATCCCCAGAAAATGGGCCCACCTGGGCCATGCAATAGTTTGAAAGCAAATGTAAGTCTTTTATTTCCCAGATATGTGTTCCCAGTCTCAAAAACGCATGCTATTTCACTATCGTGAAGCAGCAAAAGCTCTACCACCAAAGATCTCATCAGAATTATACATTCTTTTAAATAGGTTCCCTATCAACAAATGGAATGCAAAAAATCATCAGAAAATTCACTGACTTAATTCAGCCAACATATTGGTACTCTTGGGAACGTCTCCTTTCCTGCCCTCTTCCTGTGCTGCTGTACAACATGAAATATCTTCAGCGCTGCTGTGCATTGTTTTGAAGTTTTCAGTGCAAGAACTGGACCAAAGCACATTCTCAATTCTAACAGAAAAAACAGAGTTCACTGCCAACATGGCTGGCACCACTGAGTTTTCTTCTGTTCCTTTCTGCTTTACCTCTGCCAGCTTCTCAGACATCCTTGCACAAATGGACTTTGCCGTTTTGACCCTTCTTATAACAAAGGATAAATCAGTGGTCTCTGTTTCCACCTCTTCCCTCATATTTGCATCATCTCTCCCCAGCCCTCTTGAAGTCCTTGAAAAATACTAAGATTATCTTTGCTATTATCCAGTCTTTAAATCTCTCCCCTGGTTTGGTCTTACAAGCTATGAGTGATTTAATCTTTCCTCCTTACTTTCTAGATGCTTGAGGAACCCATTCTCTGTCCAGCAGCCAAAGTTTTTTATTTTCCTCTGATGAACAGGTGAATGAAATCTGTATAACTGACAATTTAGAGTAACTTAAGTCCTAGAGCATGACAATTCTGTGTGCCAGGTGACACTTTTGGAAACATGATGGGGATTTGGAGTTCCTGCCATATAGATCTGCTGCCCTTTCTCACTCCCATCTCTGGTCTCTCCTGTTGGCAGCAGGAGAGCGGAAATCCTGAAGGAAGCCAAGTTTTCAAGGGGCACCAGTTACCTTGGTCCCGCATCCCTAGAACAGCCGATTTCAGTTTTAGCTGCACTTCTGAAACACTTGAACCCAGTTCTGGCTTTTTCTCCTGCTTCATGGTGCAAACAAATAAAAATACAGTTTAAAAGCAGAGATGACTTAAATACATGGGCTAACTATTTGAACAAACTGCTTGAAAAACTACTTGAACAAACAACTATTTGAAAAATTAATTTCTATTACTGACATAATAAGCTGATAGAGCTGTAACTATCCCAGCATCCACTAGTACGAACAAGGCATACTTGAACCAAGAGCTAAACATGATTATTTTTATTATCGCCATTCTTTCACTCCTAGTATTAATTTCTCTAATTAGAGCCAGCAGTTTCTTTCGAGGTATGTGAATGCTGTTGTTTGATGTCAAGATAAATCCAGTTTAAAGCACATAGTTACCACACAAAGAACTTCTTCTTCACCACATCATCTTATTCACTTTCAGCAACTGAAATGGGAAAAACATTCACAAATCACTGCAGGTCAAGAGGATGAATATGGCTGGTTTGAGCTGTGCCAATGCACTTGCAGAACTTGCTGACACTTATTCAAGCAAGTCAAATAATGCAAGAAAGCAAATAAACATGCAAGTCAACATGAAGAAGAATGAAAATTCCTCCTCCTGGTGCATCCAAATAACTGTTTTACAATAAACCCATTAACATGTCATACAAACAAACATAATGGTTCATATTTGTTGTATGCAGGCTTTGACTCTCTGTGACCTGCTGCTTAATTGGTAGTTTCTTATCTATCTGATCTTAGGGCACAAAAATATTATTCAGCCTGATTTCACTTTTACCCTATTCTGGTATTTCAGATTTGGCTGATGTGTGGGACAAAAACTGTCAGTAACCTCATCAACAGTCTTGGCAGATTCCGGCTTAAATGCCTGAACTCACACATTAAGTGTGTCCTGGTAATTGACTGGTCCTAGGCAAGATATTTCTGAGAATATATTGTGTCACATAAAGAAAATCAAATCCTTGTGGTTTAGAAATGGATGAAAGACAAGGAAGAATTTCTGCAGTACATTGAAAAGCCACTTTTGATCTATGACAGTACTCTTCCATACCTTTCATTGTAACAGAATTTAGTGATTCCTTAACCCACCAAAGACGTTGGAAAATAAAAAAATAACACAGCATACAGGAATGTAGTCATATGTCTTCAGAGTTTTAGCCTGGTATCAGGCTAAGGTTACTTTCTTAAAAAAATTATTTTTGTCCTTTTTCATTTTCAAACAGTGGCTTCAAACTTTTTCCAGCAAAAAGATAGTTGCTACTCTTCGCTATAATTGTTGAGCATAAGATGTTTTGAAACATTTCAACTAATGCTTAGGGAAATATTCTGATGAAGAGGAAAGAATGCAGTCTACAGTTTCCGAGCTTAGAGTGAGCCAAGATGCTACAACTCTGTTTATGATGTATCTGTCTGGTGTTACTGAATAAATACCTACCACAAATACAACAGCAAAAGAAGCCACCTTCACTTATAACCAGCAATTAATAAAATCACTTTTGCATTCCTTTTTTTTTCCTTGAAGAAAGGAAAAAAGCATATTAGCTGCAATGTGAGTAACTATAGAGTAATTCCTTTTGGTCCTCATTCATTGAAGCAACGAGGGAAAAATTGAGAGTGGGCAGAGGGTCAGTAGCAATAACAGCAGGAACAGCCTCCTCCTTTGTCATGGTTATGCAGACAGGTTAGAAAGGTTAAAAGGGCAGGCCAGTCATCCACAAATACTTTGAACACCCTGATATAACTGTCTATATCTAGTGGGATAACACTGAAATATTCTTTCAATATCTGTTGTAAGCTAAATAGTGGCAGAAGAACTAACTTTATTTATTTTTAATTTCAGAAATATGAGATGTCTGGTTTTGGTTGCACATTTTTGATTTTCAGTCTGCAAGGAAAAAGACTTCACGTAGGAGAAAGGACAATAAAAGGGACATAAGAACATTGCATGTAGAATGGCCATGTAATCTGAAAGGGTCAAAGATTACCCACCAGGAGGTTGATGTGAAAAACCACCCACTGAACACAAAGACCAAAATACACTTGTGGAATCCTCCTTCCTTTCTCCCCTTCAACTCACCTCACCCCACTCTACCACCACTTTCATCACATGTTTCTCCCAACAGTGCAGAGATTGGTTTTTGTTCTTTTGTTTTACTAACACATCACAAGATCTAGAAAAGTTAGGGACAGCTAACTTGCATGTTTGCTTCCCTACTGTCTTTTTCTGTCTGATATTTTTCTTTGACAACCACTGCTACAAAACATAGGACTTTCATTCAAGTTTTCAAGTTTAGGACACAGTAGATAAGCATACACCTATAAGAAAAAAAAAAAGTCATATAGTAATATTCAGTTCTAGCATAATTTTCAAGGATAAGATGCTAGAGAAATTGAAACTAAACTCAAATTAAATAAACATTTTAACTCAAGCATAAATATTTTCTACAGCAATTTTTCAGTTTTCCAATAACTCAAGAAAATATATATTTAAGAATGTTAGTGTATTGCTGCTTAAGATCTTTAAACTTTCCATAAGCAGTAAAGAAGGCATTCAACAATATTTTCAATTAAGGAAGAAGAAAACGTATAATAATACTGAAGTCTTGAAATACTATAAAGATAACATTCTCTGCCCCTTATTAAATAATGTCTGACCTTGAATATGATTCCCTCCTTCTGTCCTCTTTGAACGTCCTAAAACAGTCAGATTTTGAAAAGATGACCACAGCTGTGACTGTGGCCCACATATGTGGGCACAACGAGATCTCTATAGCTACACACACACAAGCTTGTACAGCCCTCAATTTTTGCAAACACAGAAGTTAAACGTATTCTAAACTGCAGGCATGCCAAGCCATAATAGCCATAATGCTAAGTTTAGCAATTAGTTTTGTTCTTATCTTTTAATAACAGGACAGAAACTCTAGGAAAAAAAGGCTGTTTTGTCCTTTGCATACAATTACAAAATAAACAGTGAAAATCTACTTTGAAAAGTGTTTCAGAAACTAGCTTTTGTTGTATGACATCATCACCAACTTATACAATGATCATGAAAACACAGTTTGTACCTAATAATACTGAAGGAAGTTGTACTGTGTTTGTATATGCAGTGATGGCAAGTGCTCAAAGCTCTTATTTTCTAATAACCATTTTGCCTTGTAATGGGTGTCTGGATGGAATTTACTTCTTGTTTTGATTTTCTTGCTAATTTAGAATTTTGAAGGTTTCAGCTGGATAATCTTGTTACATGAGGATCTTCACCCAAACACTTCACATATCTTCAATGACTTTGTTTACGAGAGTCTTGTGGCTGGAATCAATATCTGACTGCATATTGACTAAATGTGCAGAAGCAGGCATCTAATTAACTGTAGTGTTTACAGCCAAATCCTTCTCAGAAAGCTATCAAATGGTAGCATGGGCTTTGCTTTGGCACTGAGCACAGCATTGCTTGATATCTTTTAAGGCATTGCTAATCTGTGAAATACAATCCTCTCTGTTAAGGACAAAGATTGTCCCAGTGCTAGTGGCTCCCTCCTGCATGTGGAGCCCATAGCCAGGCAACCCAGCTATCCTTGGACTGATCTGTCCACCTTGTCCCAGCCACATCACGTACCAGCAGGAAAAACTTGTTCTCCGGTGAGTAAAAATGTGTGCTTGTGTGGTCCCAAATGCCTGGTGGAATCAGATGAACTATCCCTCACTTTACATGCAGAAGGGAGTATTCACAGAGGAAGGATGAGTGGATGACGTGCTCCATGGTCCTTCAGCCACCACGCTGTGCTGGAGATCCTCATGGCTGCTGGCCTGCTGGGGCACCCAAGTGTCCTGCTGCAGAGGCAAAGGCATGGGACCAGGGAGGATGCAGCAGCTCTCATCCTGGCACAGAGCTAGGAGATGCCTGGGTCAGAGCACTGGACCAGCAGCTTGTGGTGTTCTGCAAAACCTTGGGAAGTCACAGGGAAGAAATCATTCATCTCTGTGCTCCTTCTCCTTAGCCTCAGGCCAGAGCTCAGAACAAAGCTGTCAAAGCACCAGTACAACTGCTTTTGATTATGGGAAATTAGAATTACCTAAAACAGTGATAAACAGTAGGCCTACTGGCTCCTGGCAAGCAGAAAGCTGAGTAACTACATTCCAGCTGTCTAAATTCTCCAAACACTTTCCCTGAATAAAACTTTGTTATTTTTCATCTTAACTAGTTGCATAGTATGACGAAATGACATGTTTCACTGAAGAGGTGACAGAACTTTAAATGGGAACAAAGTGATTCAAATTCATATAATGGTGCTTTTGTGCAATTAGCCGAATAAATATATACACTGTGTATTCTGTTCTCCTTCTTTAATGAAAGGCCCTACATAGGATTGTTATTCAGTGCTAAATGCACAGATGATTTTTTAGAGAGATGTCAACAAACCTGAAAAATCTGGAAAATTGCTGGCTTGTTGAGAATAACAGTGTTACTGTTGTGATAATGTTACAGGCATCTTCCTAGAGCTCCTTCAGTACATGTACGGCTGATATCCAGGCTAGCCATCTTCCAGGTCCAAATCATTAAAATTACTTGCCAAAGTAAATGATCACAACAAAAGCAAACAGCTGACCTTATGCTCATCACCTCCTGTATCACTTACACTACATTATAACTGCTTCATTAAATGATCATAATGTTGTCTCTAGTAATATCTATGCATATGCAAGGTTTTATTTTGAAATAGAAAAAGCTCCGGAGTGAAATGGACTCTGTTTTTAAGAAATTGGTATCTTTACTGCAATTAAAATCAAGTGAATCCAGAGCTGTTTCAGAAGATGTGTCATGCCTTGGGTGGTCAGATCCCATGACTGAGGACATATACATCTGTCATTTTGAAAAAGAGATTAAGTGAACCTGGGGAACAGCCACTGTCACTGTAATCAAAGGGAACTGTACAACTGTTCTCTAATGCTCCCTTTCCTTTCTTTAAACTAAATTGCTACGGTAATAGTAGATTTCTTAAAATGCTTCATTACTCTTTTTCTGTCACTTTCACCTAGGAGGAAAATGTCTTACCTGCTTTGCTAGAGCTATTGCTAAAGATATCTCAAGAAATACACCACATCAACATATGATAAAAAATGGTCTGCCTTTCACTTTATTGCTGTGCTCACTCTGGACTCCAGAGGCAGGTGTGGCAAGCAGATCTGACTTCCCTCCCTACATGTCATGCGGCTTGTTCAGTGACTTGCCTACTGCCCACTCAGGAGAACAAAAAGGCTCTAACTTACCTCTTGCTTCCCAAGGGCCCCTCACAGTAAGGCTGACCAGCCCTTTGAGACATTCTGGTTTAAACTCGTTTGCCAGGCCACTGCCATGTAGTGGACCCCAGAGACTGCATCCAGACTTGACCTACTGGAAGACCTCCTGGCTCCTCGCAGGGCTGCGCACCTGCTGTTCCTTTTTGAGATGAGGAGGTGAAGGAAGGGAGCTCAGCCACGCCTGGGTGTCCTGCTGGTGTGATGCCCATGGTACCATGGGGCCTTGGCCATGGGACCTTGGAAGTGGTCCTGGATCCCATGCAGCCAAACACAGACAGAGCTCCTCCTTTCTTCCCTGCTTACTCCTCATAATACAGGAATTTAAACAAGTCTCATTTTGGTTGCAAAGTATCTGATTGGAGCTTTCTTCCACTGCAGTGCAAAAATGCTACAACACTGTGTCAAGTACTGTATGCGTGACAACTCAGAGGAAAAAGACCTATATGATTTCCTCTCCTCAGGAAGAATGATACAGCCCTTTGAAATTAACAGCTGTGTAAAATTAGGAAGGCATTAAATGTCAGCAAATTGTTGTTCTTGACCTTTTAGCTATCTTCATGCCATGAAACTTAAATAAAAGACTTCATTAAAAACTACCACAGCTACGACCTGCAGAAAATTGAGTTACTCTGTTTTGTTCAACAAATGGATCTCACAATCAGCAGCAAAAGTTAAAGTGACTCAATGAAATAATGGAATGCATCCAGTACCATAGGAAAAAAAGTTGCTCTTGGAGAAAAGCAAATCAATTGATCAACTGAGAAATCAGGATGTTCTTCAAAAAGCAATTGTAGCTCCTTTACTAACAGCAGTGAACCATGGAAGAAAGGGACCATTTAACTACCACTTGTGAAGACATTAGGACAAAAATTGCATTAATAGATAGATTCCTCCCCTGGGTTTCCATACAGCCCTCTGTGTTCATCGATTATCAGCAGCTGAGACTTGTATCACTCTGTAGCCTAAAAAAGTTTTTAACAGTTCCATCAAATTTCTCCCCTGATGCTAGATCTCAGACAACCCCCTGTGACTGAACATGTTGCCCTGGAGAAACACTGTTTTAGAAAGGAAAATTTATGCTATCACCATTGTAATTATGTGGTCCTGATCTATATATTGCCAAGATAGTTACTTTAACTCGACTGGTGTTATCTACAAATCTGCCAAACTTCTTCATTTGTGACCTTGCAAAGTAAAGCAAATGAGTATGAAAAGAAGCAAATAATAATATTTTTTCAGGTTGCAGGCCCTTTAACGGTGAACTTCTATAGCTTCTTGTCTCAGCAAACACCTCAGCTTATGTCCCTTGTTACAAATGAAGCCTGGCTGTGCAGTGCAGAAAGCTAAACCAGGACATATCAAACTGCCTCAGTAAAGTTTAAAATAATGTTCATTGCAAAGCTTAAAATCAGCAACCACTCAAGAAGCTGTTCTAGCTGATTTTGCAGAAGGTGCTGCAGATATGGGAAACCTACATTGTGTATTCAAGCTTGTTGAGTAGCTGCTTTGTGAACAGTTCATTAATGCATTTTAGGGTATACTAGGTTTTAACAGAAGAATTTTTTATTTCAGATTATATTACTTTGATTAATTTCTTTGATAGAACATTTTTCTAATGTTCTAAGTCCCAGCATGAACTAATTCATAGCTAGTTTATGAATCTGTTATTTCAGCATTCTCCTTTGGATTAAACATGCTTCTCCTACTGTTGTGTTTCCCTTCCTTTCCTCTTCAGCTCCAATTGCCCTCTCCGAACTAGGCTCTGAAACAGTAATCACAACTAAATCTCAGCTTTTGTTTCCCTGGGAAAAACAAGACAAACTGTTTTAAACTGCTCTTATTAACAGCTATTCTGTTCTCTTCTTCAGTGTTGTAGACCTTAGCTGCTTCTACTGCAGTACTGATTTCTTATTTAACAGCAGGACGGTATGCATTTTCACCCTTTCCTTGTATAACTCATATGAAGTTCATTTAATACAGTGCCAAATGTCTTTTGACATGTATTGTAGTTTGCCTCTTTAGGGCCCTCTTGGTGGCCCACATTTGACCTGCATTTGACTAACACATCACAGTTTTTCTCATCCTTGTTTGCAGCTGCTTAGCTTCCATTTTGCAACAGACATTCTTGTTCATTCCAAAATATAAGGCTTGTAGACTGTACTACTGAATGCATTTCTTTTCTTTTACTCCAGCACTAATAGCCATCCAATTCTTCCTGCATGCAGAATTTTTGGTTGTTATGTGCTAATGATATCTTCCACATTTGTATCAACATAGTTCATTAATACCTTTCTGTTTTTAATAGGTTACGGACAGAATTTACAGTTAGTTAGTTCATTTTTCCTCTCTTCCTGGATTAAGCTATTCTCACTCTCCACCTCAAATAATATTTTATATAAGGTGATTCTATTACAAGAAGCTCAGGGAAAGGTATGAAGTACCTTCAATGATGGTTAGATTGCTCTCCTAAGATATAAGAGACTAGGATTTACATTCATGTACAGAGGTGAGCAAAGAATTGGGATCTGTGTTTGTCTTTTTACAGGTTATTGGAAGGGAGTCCTTTTCCCCTTCTGATCCTATTTGTTTCAGAAAAAGTAAATTTGTAAAGTTAATTTTACATTTAAATGAATTTAAATTTACATATGTAAATTTAGGGGTTTTGCATAGTGAAGTTCATCTGCTGTCTCAGTAACTTTGTAAATACCTCCCAAAATTTGTAGTCCCATAGAAACAGATCAAAATGTTCTTGATCAGAGTTTGTGTAGTGAAAGCAAAGACCTGTGCTTCATGATAATTATGTGCCCCTTGTGTCTGTTGAAACAAGTATGTGGAAACCATCCACTGAGAATGAAAAATAAAATCTAGGAAACTCAGACCCTAAAAGGATTAATCCTAAACAATGACTTGCAAGCTGAGCAATTCACTTCTCAACAGGGCCAGAAATTTGCATTCTAATGACAATGCATCTATTTTCAGTCATCTAGACATTATCCTAAGGCATACTGAATCAACCTTATAGCCCATTTCTTTTAATTTCAGCTCATCAGACAAGAGGTCCAAGAAATTATTTTTAAAAAAATGACCTTTTAATGGTGTTTTATGATATGCTCTCCTTTAAACTCATTAGTTGGAGCAAATAGCAGTACTACCTTCTGCTACAGGAAAAGGAATCTCCTGATAAAGGCCAGTATGTTGGAGGGAGGCAGATTATCTTTTAAATGGTTGCCACTGTTCCATTAGCGTGCCTAAAGCCATGAAGACTAATAGTTGTGCTGAGCAAGGATCTGGCAGCAAGTTGACCAGACTAATGTCTCCACTCTGCGGAAAGTCTGAGATGACACTGGTCATAAAAAGACATTTCAGCATCAATCAGTACATTTGTGAAGGGCAATCCACACACCTACAGATTTCAGGCAGGCTTGGGGTTTTTTGTTGGTTGGTTTTTGGGTATTTTTCCAAATGTATTATAATTGGCAGATAAAGATGCACAAAAGACAGTCATCAAAAAAACTTGTTCCAAAAACACACAGCTTGAGAAAAATCTTGAAAGCAGGAAAATTAGAACAAAAAGGGGAAAAACAGTATAGAAAGATTGTTTTTCATCAGATCTGGGGAAATGTTTTGTATTTTTTCCCCCAATATTTTAAATCATTGAATTAATGGCTTTCTGCCCCTTATAAAGTAGCTAACCTACTGCTAGTTTGGAACTGGGAGCATGGATCATCAGCCCTTTGCAATCTGTCATTCCTTAACCACTGGGGGTACTTCACATACCATCAAAGGAGAGGTAAGAGTTAATCTAATCTTTAGCTGTTTGAATCTCGAGGGTTGCATTTTATCATAAGTCCTTATGTTTTAATTGGTTCTCTTCATTTGTCAGGTATACTTTTACCTCTCTCTAATTCCGGGCTGTGGCATGCTATAAAATATCTACTTATTTTGCAATACTTACTGCAGAGGTTGTTCAGAGTTCAACATCGTGGGAGAAATAATTATATTCAGTATGTATTTGCATTAATGAGATTGAGCTGCTTTGTCATGCTCTTGTGTTTAGAGAAAGAAAGAAAGAAAGAAAGAAAGAAAGAAAGAAAGAAAGAAAGAAAGAAAGAAAGAAAGAAAGAATAAGGAAATTATCTGAATATTTATAGATAATTTGCTATCAGAGGACATACCAGGCTCTCTCTATAAAGAATTTGCAAAAATAAATGCTGAGTAGAAACTATGAATTTCATGTTTCCCTGGTATTGTCCACTGTTCTGTACATTTATATAAAATAGAATCAGATGCATAAGAGATTGGGCGGGGGGGGCGAGGGGGAGCAGGATTTGAGATACCATTTGAGGTGCTTTGGAAACCTATAGTTGGATAATCTGAAACCCTCATGAACAATGCTGCGTCCCTGAGCTAATAGTGCCAGCAATCAGTATTTTCCAGTTGGTGGCTTAATGTAACCCTTCCCCAAATGTGCCATATGTCCCAACCCAGCAAAACAAGTCAGGCCTCTCAACTCTAGAATATTGCCAATTCAAAATGAGAATGTTCAGGTATTCTGACTTTTCAGAATAAAAGAACATGGTAAGAGAAATAGACAGAGTTGAGAGGGAAATTTCAAATAATTTGATAAGATTAGTTGCACTTTCCTTCTATGATTAATTCTGCATTCCAAATAAAAAAGAACACATTGTGTGGAAACTCCTAAAAGTACCATAGGTTTGCTCTTCTTTTGCAGTGAGGTGTGCAGCAATGCAAGCAAAATGACCAGAAATAGTTCTCTGTATATTTTTCCGTGCCCTGGCCACAGAAAAATATTGTGAGGGCCATCAGTCAAGCCAAGAGCACAAGATGCAGTTCAGCAGTATGACAGATATGCAGTACACTGTTGTGATTCCCTAATTCATGGAAAACACAAACAGAAAACACTGGAATACTCATTGCAAGGAGTATTCCTGCACACTCCCAAGGCTTAACAGCCTCACCTCTACAGAATGCACAGAATTTGAAATAATTTAAAATCAGCTTTGTTCTCCCTTTCCAAATTCAAGATTAGTAGTAAGGAGAATCAGACAAAGCCATAGCTATTTATCATAGCCTTCCCATACTTCCCTTGAGTATCAAGAATCTCCTGGTCTTAAAGGGTCAGTCTGGGAGAAAAAGAGTTTGTATTTTCAATGTATGGTCATGCCACTGTAAATAAATAACAGCTTCTCCAAGCATTTGGCTCCAGACAGTTGTGAATGCCATAGTCTGTATCTTTCCAGGTGGAAGTCAGCAGTAGCTTATTGCTGACTTCTGAATGATACCTCACGGATGTGAGATCAGTTCGAACCCAGTAACCACCACACAATTTTATCAGTTAGCATTGCATATATTTCTGTGTCTTATATAGAATGTATTTCTTCTGAATGCAACCATTACGATCTACTGTTAGGGCACCATTGCAGACCATTTGGTGACCATTTTCTCTATGCTTGACAACTGAGGAAGTTTTAAAAAGATACTGAATTCCTAATATCACAGCTCAATACAGTTTATTTATCTTTAAATTCATATTAAACCCCATTGTTTTGAAATTGATCTAGTCCTTTATTACAGGCTTTTATAATTTCTTGTAATATCTATTTTAATTGTTTGTTTCCCAGACTTAATAACTGCACAGAGACCCCTTGCAAAAATTACGATATTCCTCACTGGCTTTTTGTGTCAATTGTTAATGTCAAATCTTTATGGTTTCTACTTTGCTTTCAACTATTTATTTTTTTTAACTAGAAGAGTAGACCTTTCACATTTTTCTGCATTTTTACAATCTTGTCAAATTAACACAGATCATAGACACTCTGTACGGTGTTCTGATTCAAATGTCTTTTGCCACATACATAACTCCACAACAAAATCCTTTCAGTGCGGAAGACCTGGATATTTTTATCACAGACTTCACATACATGCTAGTTCCTCTTTATACATCATGGCATTCAAACCTCTTTGGTTGTTTTCTTACTCATCTCATGGTCTGTCTTGAACAGCTGTTAAGCATCTGCTGTAGTTGCATGAAAATGCAAAAAGAAAGGTCATTATTCATGCTGGAACTGAAAGTGAAAAAATGTACAGAAATCCACTAGGCTTTGTATTCAATGGTCTTAAATCTTATAGAACACCATGAGGACAGCTGGTATCATACCAGCTTGGTAGCATTTACACTGTCTAGAAAAAGACCATGAAGAAAAATGTTTCAGAGTGGATTATGATTTACTCTCCTGTTACTTAAGTCTATCTTAAAAAAAGGCAAGCTTTCATAAATTATCTTATCCAACATTGTCCCTACTTTTTAATCTACCAGTCTCTCTTATAACTCCCAGAGATGGAACAATCTCCATTGACATTGTTTTCCTTGGAGACTACATATACTGCCTTTCTCTGGAATCGAGGATGTGCCCAGTTAGAGTCTTTGGAGACTGAGCAATCCAAAACCAGGTTTGGGAAAAGGAAGATGGAAAGATCCCCTTTTCAGGAGTAAGGAATCAGAAATTCTAAGTTGTATTCTTTATTCTTCATAGCATTTCTTCAGCCAGTTCAATAGGGTCTACAGTCTCAGTGGAGGAGGGCAAAGTAAGGCACCTTCCCAGTACTGTCAAAGAACTGGACTAGCATGAGGATACAACCACAAAAACAAAATTATTGTAGAGGTTTGAAATGCATCCTTTGGGATACATTTAAGAAGGGACTTCAACTGCATTGTGGCAATAGAACAGTGTTGCTGTGTTTTCCTAAGCATAACAGATTTTGTATATCAGTCCTCAAAATATGAACACTGGATACTAATGATGGGCAGGAGAGAAAATATTATTTTTCCCAGTTTCATTTCCATAAAAGATGAAAGACGAGTAGATAAAGAGAGGCAGAGCGATGCCCAAGAGCAATGGTGTCTCCTTGCGGAACATGTGACACTGCATGAGAGCATTCATGGAGGCAGAGATAAGGAAGTGGATAACAGACTCTGACACTAACGGGAAGTCCCCAGATTCACTTTCCATGTCTATCCCAGTTTTGATGCATGTATTTTAACGCACTGAGCTGGCAACCACCATGGCCAACAGGTTCACAAACTCACCTAGAGCCTGTGTCCAGCCTTATAAATACATGGTATTTCCATTAAAACATCTTTTCTCTTTTTAAAAATTTCTTAATTTATTGCCATCAGTTGTTGGCTTTTTTTGTTTTGACTTTTCTTGTTGATGGGAAGCTCAGCAATTCTGAAAACAAGGCCTCAAGTTTTCAGTCATTTTTCTTAGCATCAGTAAGACTTCTGATGATAATATTTTTTTCTGTTAACATACATACATATCCATGTGTATAAACATTTGCAAAATCAATGTCTAAATATGAACACAAAGGTTGCAGTTCAATTTTTGAGCTACTGACTTCTAGCACCTTTTAGAAACCCTGGCATACCATGCCTGGCCTGAAGTGTTGTTCCACAAGAGCCTAGTTTTCCTGTGGTCATATCTGGCAGCTTTGTGCAGACATCTTGAGTATCCAAAGATGTCTCAGGTGGCACTTCACACATCTGTTACCACCTGTGTGTCACACCCAAGTTGATTAGCCCTAGATATTTCTGCTTTAAAACAGTGGCAATTATGTGTATGCAAGGGAAAATACAAACCTGAGGTTTTGGGCCAAAGGAGAAATTTGTTTTTCTCATACATTCACAGTGTTCAGATCCAGTATCCATTTGTCTCATATAAATTTGAGTCTATTTTGGACAAGAGTCTGATTTATATCCATTAACTAATAACTGTCTTGTTTCACCACTGATGAATTCCAATTTTAGTTCAGTGCAGTCATCCATGAAATATCCAAAACATGTTTTTGTTTTGCTTTGTTTAATTAAACAAACAGACAAACAAGCAAACAAACAGTTGTGTTAGAAATAAACCTATCAAAGAAAAATATTTTTTATCTTCATTTACATTTTTAAAGCTTCATTAAAGGTATAGCCTTTCAATCTTCTGACCAGTTCTGCTATATTATCACCACAGTTGCTCACACTGTGGCAGGAGCTAGATTAGTATGGCTTCCCATCCCTTCAGATTACCCTTCAACATCAGCAGTGGCAGCCTTTGTGCCTTGATGGTTCATACCAGTTCATGCCTAATGATTTTTTTACTGCCTCAGGGCTCTAAGCTTCCCATGCTGATAAATAACTCATTTCTTTTCATTTCATATTTTGGGTGCTGTAGTTGATCACAAACCTCATTGTAATAGAACTGGTTCTCTCTCCTTCTCCATGGGCGTGATTTCCATTGCAGAGACAAGTGGGATGATGATGTTAGGCCTCAGGGAACAGAAGAAAAGAAGATGCAGACTCCAGAGTGGCAGTGGCAAAACAGAAGGTAGACTCTCTTCAACATCATCTGCATGACCTTGCTTTGGACACTGTTCATTTCTGGGTGTAAGGATGTGTCCTAATGTCAGATCCTAAGCAAGTAAGGTCCTTTGAGGTCCTTCAAATCAGAAGATTTTGAACCTTTGCATTTATCTAAAGCCTCTGATACAACCATGAAAGCCGTACCCATTGCCTGGTAACACAAAAAACTTTTCTGTAAAGCACAGAAATAGAACTGTAGCTAGCTGATTTGGTTCCAAACTTGATATGCAGCGCTTGTAAACATTTATGTGTGTCTTAATGAAAGTGCTGATAGCTCCATGTTTCAGACTAACTTTGCATCAAATAATTGTGCACCTGAAATATAATATTGGGCTCATTCAGACTACACAATCATGATAACAGCATACAAAAGACTAAAATTGAGCAAGCCTGAAGATACATCTTTACTCTGATTGTGATAGGGAAGAGAAAGCAACTATTCACCTCCTTCTCCCCCTTTTTCTGTGTGAGTAGGAACCATGATTGCTACTGGAGCTGCATTCCCTCCTTAAATGGACTTACTGTTTGGTTTTCTGAAGGAAAGGGGAGAAAGAAAGACTACCTTTACAGCTTTGCACAACCATCATTACTATTCCTTCATTTTGTTTTCATATCAAGATTACGACTCATGCTTTCTGCTTGACCCTAATATCTTACTTGACGTCTCCTAATCTTTCTTCTAGTACTTCACATGAAGTATAGAGAACTACATCCTAAAAAAGGTGTTGAATGCCTTTGTTCAATGTACTGGATTTTTCAAATAGGGAAGACTAATGAGGTTTTCCACCCACCTTGTTACACACTGAAAAATAGTATGTGAAAGAAGCTTAAACAACCCCTATCTCTGGTACAGTGAGTCAGTGAGTTTAAAGTTTCTGGTATCATTCCATACAAAGGATATAGCTTTCTAACATGAAAAGCATTACTGCTGGCTTTTGAATGGTTGTTTCAGAAAATAATATCCTCTATCTGTCAAGCAGGCATCAGAAATAGTCCTGAAAGAGAATACTGTAGTTGTAGGTCAGGAGTTCAGCTCCCACCTCTGTAGGAAATGACAAAACCCCAGGTCCAAAGGACTATTGTACATGTAAATTGAGTTTAGGCAGAATCTTAACACTAAATTTGAATTTGCAGTGCTCAAAACTCTCACACATCTGGTATCTCTACTCTGTGGCACCATCATAGTGCCACTGCTAAAGTTCCCAGGCACCCTAAGACCAGTATCCTTTTGTGCAAGAAGTGCTGACATCTTGGCTTGCCTTTGCTCAATGTACTGGATTGTGCTGACATCTTGGCTTGCTTCTGTGCCAGAATCATTGACATATTTACACCTTTTCAATCCCTTGGTCCCACCATGAACCGAGGTGTTCTTCACCTGTATTACCAAGTTCGATATATTTCCTATATGTCAGGTTGACGACAGCACTCCTGGGCAACATCTCATGGGACAAGTACAGTACACAGCAGCAACATCTTTAATTCACTTCATGTTGAACTTCACAGACTAACAGGAGGGCTGTAAAGAAGATTGACATTCAACCCCTTTCTCAGCTTCAAGGTGACTCTCACTGCCAAGGAGAAATGGTCAATAAAATAGCTTAATTGTGCATTTATTTGAGAGTTTGGGGAGTGGGAAATTTTTCCTTCCAAATATTTCTTCAAATATATGGAGTACATCAGACCATCATTAGGTAAAATATTCAACTTTTGCAGTCCCATGAAGTTCCACATCACACAGGACTGAGGTGAGTGATTGGCAGTTGCCCCAATTTGGAGTAAGCCATAGACCAGTCCTTGTGGCATTTTCATGGGAGATGAGGCTCAGTCAGGCTTCAAGGGCAGCTGAGCAAAGTGAACCCCAGAGTCCCACTGCCTGTGCAAGGGGCTGTGAAGAGGGACTCCTGTTCTCTTCCCCTGTGTTGGAAAGAGAAGGACTGGTTTTTGTTGGTGGGTTTTTCTGTTGGTTTTTTTTGTTTGTTTGTTTAATGAACAGGATCAGGCATATACATGGTCTGAGAAGGGTGTGTACACCAGAGGATGGATAATATTGATATCCAACCCTGCTCCCCCAAGTAGCTGCTGGTTCTGGGTTCCCTGCGGGGACATGTCCCTAGTCACTTGGGCAGGGAGAGGGTGGTGAAGCAGGACAGTGCGTTTCACTGAGGGAGTGCAGGGCCCCCCAGTCACACCGGGCAGCACATGGTGGGGAGGTAGCGCTCTCACCATTTCATTGATGTGTGTCAGAAAGCTGTTCAGCATCACATCCCCAGTGAGAGAAAGGCCACTCGTGGCTTCTGAAATGTGAAGTATCAAGCCTTGTTGCTCTTATAGGACTAGGCACAGACATCCTGCATCTGTCCAATCACAAAAAACAGGGCCTCAGGAAAGGGGGGCCTTAGGACAAAAAAGGGTGACTGAACATGCAGTGTGACATTTTCTTTCATCCATGACTGTTTCTATGAGCAACTGTATGAAAGTGATGGTGACATTGGTTTCAAAAGGATTATCAACGTGATTATACTGACTAGAGAATTAATTAATCACTGACATTTGTCAAAAAATGTCATTGAAATTCTATTACTTCATTATTAGCATAATGAAGAGATTGTGTTTGCCCTCTCTGGCAATCAATCAAGCATCTGGGATGCACTCCTGTGTCAAGGAACTCAACTTAAAACCAGAAGGTATTTGATTTTGAAAACAGGTTATTTTGCTTGTTTGATGGGTGCCACATGCTATTTTTCAACAGCTGAGTATTTATTTGTGTCTTTCAGATGATAACAGGTAAAAGTCAAAAGATCACAGTTGGCAAAATGAAATGGCTTACCTACATTAAGGGAGTAATTTGAACTAGAGATATGTAGGGTAAAACTAGTAATTTCCTCCATATTTTTTTATCAGTAGAACTCAGTGTTTTATTACAGAGATCAGTATCACTATCCCTGTTTATCAGTGGCAAAAGTGACAAGAGAAGTGATGTGCCCTTAAATAGGCAGCAAAGCCAAGACCTGAAGTCAGCGCTTCTGAGTTCACTGCTCTGTTTTCCAGGTAAACTGTGTTCATTAAACTGGTCTTGACTTTAATGCCATTTTCAAAATTAAGGGATGAATTTGACCCTCACTCATTACTGAAGCTAAAAGTATTGACTTAATTGCAGCATACAGTAGCATGAGCATGGAAACTAGTATCTCATGAACTTGCTGCTAGAGACTGCTGGCAAAGCTAAATACCTGCAGTCAGATGCAAGGCAGAATCAGCAGGGTAATTTGTTTGCTTGCTGTCTGGATGCAGATGCAGCTACGATGCGCTGCTCCCTCTCTACTTGAATCATAGCCTCACACATACTTACGGCATAACCAGTCAGCAAGTCCTGCAACTCAAGGTCAGGAGTTGCTCCATCTGCTGAATGGCAAACGGCCCAGCTGAGCCTGTTGAACACCATTCCCTGACCATCCAATTGAAACTGTTTTCCAAATATCGAGGTTTCAGTAGGACCTTATAATTTTTCACATAGCAGTAGGATATGCTTTATGTGACATTTTTCTGGTCCCTCAGAAGTGTGGAAAATCAGTGAAAATTTGAATAGAAAATAACAGCTGGAGCTCCTCCACTAGGAGTCTGAGGTTAAGTGTGACCAGTTGTTTTAGTTACAGGGCTGTTGGCTCTTTTTTCAATCTACAGTGACTGGGATGGCAGCAAAGATTTATAGTTTATATATCTTTTTGCTTCAACTGCTATATTGATGTGTAATTCAGGTGGTGGACACGCTGATGAACCTCAGATTGCCAAATAAAGGAGGATAAAACAGATTAAATTTTAGACCTGGATGTATTTTGGCTTAAAATCAGATAATTTGTGACTCAGCACAGCTAAAATGGAGAAACTTCTGAATTTATTTTAAGGCATACAGTAACCAGCTTCTAGTACTGGCAGGGTCCACAGGATTCAAACTTAAGCTTCGACATATATGTATGTGTGTCTGTAGGTATGCATTCTATGTAAGACATGTAATATTCAGAAAGAAAAAACACTGCTACATCATTAAGAGGATTTTTGTTTGCTTCTTCCTAAGACATACACAGTTGTGTTTGGATTTAATTTTTTTTAAAAATATATTTTCTCCTAAGACTGCAAAGCTTTCTGGAGCTTTTTGGATATAGAAAAAATGTACATGGCCTTCTGGATGACTTTACTCCTGTTTTTTCCCATTTAAAAATGAGGGAAATAATACTGTCCTTGTTTGCAAAGCATGTGTGTGTGTGTACATCTGCAAGAGTAGAAAGTATATGTATTACTGAGATAACCCCATTAGTGACTCATAGCTTTAACAGCTCTGGGTAATACAGTCGTTTGTGTCTCACATTGGCAGAAGCATATATCATTGTGCTAATGGTACTGCACACGTGTATTCACATGCCTGCACAAAAATCCACAGGAAGAGCTTACTACAATTGCATGGCTAAGCAGGAAGAGCTGGTGCAGATACCGTCTGATGGCCGTGCAAGCGTTCAGGCAGAAACAGAGCCCAGGCAGCAATCTTGAGGATTTCAAGCTCCATTTCAGCAGCTCCTGGTAGTAGACATCTTCAGGCAGCTTGGGTGGACGTCAGAGCTGGCTCTTTCAGAGGAGGGATCGCAGCTGCTGCAGCACCCCTGGCTGAGCACCACCCGCAGCAGGGCCTTGGCCAGCCCGGCCAGCAGTGTGGGCAGCAGGGACGGCAGCCGGCGCAGCGTGTCCCAGGGCAAGGCTCACAGTTCGGGGCAGACTGGCAAACTGTGACTGTCAGCGGGATGTTTGCTACTGCAGAGGGGTGTGCTGGATACTTACCAGCCCTCATGGCCTCGTGTAGCCTCTCTGCTGATTCCCACTCGTGCTCATTCCGGCTCTTGGCATGATATCTGAGGCAGGGCGTCCTCTCTCCTCATGATCTTTTTGCCCTTCCTCTCCTACGAGCACAGGCAGGGCTTAACCCTTGACTGAGTGCCCAAGTTGCTCTAGTATCATTTTGGTATTATTTTCCCTTCTGCACTTTCAGGAGAAACATAGGTCATTGTGGCCTCGCGGTGAAGAGGATTTTCTAATACGTTTTACCACCACGCAGTTCTGTCAGGAAACGTAGATCTGCACTACAGAAACTGAGGTGAGGAAAGGATGAAGTGGAGGCCAAGTACAAATTAATTGTAGTGGTAGAGTAAATATTATTAAATACTATGTGTTATTATTAAATACTATTAAATCTGAGCTTCTCTCTGGAAAAAATGAAGCATGGAAAAAATGAACAGTTACTTCATATATGATTCTTTTCTTTTTTCTACATACTCCGAAGGATCATTTGTAAAGTCACCGTATACCTTCAAGGTAGTCTTTACTTAATGGGGCAGACTATTTTAGGGTTTTCAAACTCTATTCTTTGAGGTGTCAGTGACATTTAGGTTTGGTTCATACATGTGATATGCTAAGTTTGTAATTCAGAAAATTATCTGCTATTCTAGAGATAAATAGGGACCATTTTACCCATCTCCAACTTCTTACCTTAGCTATCTCTACTTTTCTGCAATGTATAGCACGCTCATTGCTAGACAAAGATAAGCTACTTTGATTATTTTATACTGAGGAAAGAAAAAAGCTTTTAGCTAGGCCAAGAATACAGGTGGCATTTTCCCTCATTTTCTTGTATCAGAGAGTTAAGTGCTCAGCTCTTTCCAAGGTAGACTTTTTTCCTCCAGAAATACTTAGAAATATGCCACCATGAAGAATTTCATGGCTGTGTAGGCCAGAGAACCAAAAACGTGCTTGGGATTAACAACTCCCTATGTGCCTGTAAAATAAACAGCAGAAAGAGAATATCTCAAAAGGTTACACGTGCCAATGCAGGCAGTATTACTATGGGTGGAAATACAGAGGTAGTTGACATGTCTTTATTATACATATACCATCTTTTGAGTTACTTTGGAAAAGCTCAAAATCTCATTTCTGTCTACCATAGGACAAAAAGATCTCATTACTTTTTGAAGGGAATTATTCTTTTCTAGTTTTTTTGATCAACCAAAACAGAAAGGTAAGAAATACAGCAATGCTCTTAAGGAACAATGTGCTTTGGCAAGACTGCACTGACATATTGCAACTGTCTGTAAAGTCTCAGCTCGACACAGACATACCTGGGACTTCTGACTGTCACAGAGTCGTGTCCAAGGGCTGGACTTTGCATGGTCAAACCGGTTTATCTAATTTACCAGTTTCTAGAGAGGCAGGAAAGTCCCAAATCTCCATGCTTCTGTTTGCCGTCCTTAATGAGATGAAGCTTCTTGCAGTAAGACTCATTTTCCCTTCCTTTTCTCTGTGAAGAATCCAGTGTATTTTTGGATGTTATAAAGACTATAACACACCAGCCACTTAGAGTTATTATCTTCTCTTTAGTTGCTTACTAGTCTTGCAATCATGTCTCTGAAGATTAATGTCTGTAATTTAAATTCTTCTCAGTACTTTTAATATGGACAGATCTTGGTGTTTTTTAGACTGTCCCATTGCAAGTTTCTAGATTATCACCTCTTCAGGCTCTATGCAATCACTTGATTTGTTTAACTTGCTGTAGGAAGGGGCATTCACACTGAATTCAGGCCAGGAACAAATTGTTCTATAGACGCAATTTCACATTTTCTTTGAAACTTCTGCCTCTTCCTTTCTGTTTCTCAGCTATGCCTTTAAAAATAAGAACTGGCCTTCAGCTCACAAGCTCCCCAAATAGTCTTTCAATGGAATCATAAGCTTTTTTTTCTGCCAGAAAAGCACAAGCTGAAGCACAAGTTAAATACTGCCATTTGCTGCACGGAAAAAAGACAAGAATATGAACTTGAACCAAAAGAGCTCAAAGACAATACAAACACCGCTGATCTTTATAAAAGGTAAAGGGAATAAACACCAAAAATAGACAACTAGTAAAACAATAAAGATACGCCATGGATTGAAACTTGACATATCCCTTAAAGATAGCAGTCTCTGCAAATTAGAAGGCTTTATTTCTCAGCCACCCTGTGAGGAAATATCTAAAAGATGGAGTATATTAATTCTCCAGTCATAGCCAAATGTCCCTTTCAGTTTGGCAGAGTAGGTGTTGAGCAGGACAGCATGAACATATTCTGTTTTATAGGTTCTTTTTCTCCATGTAACCCTGTGTGGATAAATAATCCAGAATAAAATAATAATATGAATACTACTACTACTACTAATAATAATAATAATATTAATAATGCTTATTTTATTGTGTGGTAAGGATTTGTAGAACACAATGAACACATGACATGTGGGCTTTTTTCTTTATAGTATTTTGCTTCTTATATATTTATAATTTATATATTTGTTCTTAAGAGCCTTTTGATCTTTATAGCCTTTTGCAGAGGGAAAGTTGTGGGTACTGTTCAATTGCTGGGCAGTCTAAACATCACGGGCAGTCTAAACATCAGACTAAAGAAAAGCTGGCATTTGTTGAGCATCAACAGGAGCTACATCCAGCATTTAAGTTTTCAAGTCCAAAATGTGTTCATGTCAATTTAGACTTATTTTATGGACTCATTCTTTTTTTTTTTTTTTTTTTTTAAATAGATCCATTAATACTTCATTTCCCTATTCTAATTACAGATATCTCATTTCTATTCCTATTGAGTTGAACAGTAATTTTCCCGTCAGATTTAATGGTGCAGTACAAGAATACAGTTCCTCATCAGATTTAAGTCCCCTGATTCAACAGCTTTTATAAATTTATGTGGGTCAAGTATGGTAGGCACAACACATACACGTTGCTGGAGTCATTTTTTTCCTAATGATGCTGCATTTTTTGTGTGCTACTGCTCAAGGTTGTTCTACATTTTTACTTTACAAAGGTTATCTGTGAATATTTTGTGGCATCTTTTCAGGACCTGAGTTGCTTTACAAACAAAACAACCCACGGCATTTACAGATAGTGTTAAAAAGAAAAACCTCCCATACATGAATTTTAGTACTTAACATATAGCTAAGCATCAAATAATTTGTTGGGTGTCAGTGAACATACATTTTAAATGTGTCTAGTGTGAAGCATATATTCCTTCAAGCATTCATATACTTTAGTATTTGGGCTTGGTATACAACACTGCCAAATAAGGTCTACCACTTGCATTATATCACTCTAATGATGGCACCATTGATTGTCACAGAATCTTTGGATTGAAAATATATATATATCAATATTCTCGATATTGTTGGTGACTGTCCATAATAAGAAACTCATGTATATCTATAGGCATTCTTAAAGTCTTCTTTTTTAGTCAGAGAGATGAAGTTGTCACATGTCTATTTTCATAGACATTATTACTATGTTCTTTATGAACATGATGCTCTAACTTAGCAGAAGGCAGAGCAGACAAGAAAGGCACACATCATACAGAAAACATGTATGTACCTAGAGATAGCTAAAAGACACAATGTATTGAGCAATTTGTTTCAGGAATACAGTGTTCAGTAGTTAAAGAGTTGCAAGCCTTATTTTGCTAAAACCAAAAGGCAATTGGTTAAAAAAAAACCCCAAACACTAAAAACTTTAAAAATAATCCTTGAAAGAAAAAGTAGTTGTCTAGGGTGTATGAAATTAGCCTTATTAAAGAAATACAAACAGAACGGGTTTTGAGAAAGAAACCCCTGGTATTTCATGCTGATATTGATGATTAGCAATTGATAATTGCCATCAATCTATCATTGTCAGAGGTTAGGATAAAATCTCCCAGAGAACATATTTCTCCACAGTGAGAAGGAAGCACATATTATCTTCTGTCTTCCGGAGCACCAGGTACTGGCAACCTTCAGAAAAAGTTAAAGGACTGAGTGGACAAGTCTAATCCAGTATCATTGTTTCTGATCAAGTATGGGAATTCCAGTTTAATCTCTGGTAGTGCAGTTACACAATAAATTGACTTTGGCAGCTTAAGAAGTTCCTGTCCTTCCCCTCCTCCTCCCAGTCTTTGATCTCGTGTCCTTGCTCCCATTCAATATCCTATCAGTTTTGTAGTCCATCCAGTAAACATCAGCTTTTTATCTGATTTTGCAGACGATCAGACAGAATGAATTTCTGAATCTAGTATAACTTTTTACATTAATAGAATATTTTATGCTTGAAGATACCTCTGGCTTTCATCTGGTCCAATTCCCTACTCATGTAAGTTAGTCTGGCAGAACTCACACTGCTACACACTGTCTGGAGAGGTGTTGAATAAAGTACTACTGAGAGCTCCTGTCTCTTTGAACTATTTTCCCTGTCAAGTTCAAGTGCTGGGTCACATTTTCTTGAAGAAACCATGCAAAAAGAACATGGGTCTGAAATAGATCCAACATGTTAAAAGTATTTATTGTGCCTGCAAAATCTGTGAGTAAATTTTCTTTAAAGCTTTTTGTCACTTGGGACTGAGCATACTAGATAGAGGATGAGATTGATTTCATCCCCACATCCCTTGAGCACCAGTTTACCAGAAAGGCACAAGCTGGACTTTTATTCATGCACCTTCTTTTTCTTCTGGGCTAATTAGTCTGTGCTTGCCCCCTACTATATATCTGAAGAGCTCTCTGCAGGCTTGTCAATGTTAATGAGATTGCTTTGATGGGATCTCATTAGCAACTGCTGCCCTTCCAAGCACTAGCACTTGGAAATTGTGGCCATCAAAACAACACGAACCCACTCTTTCTCCACTGTTCTGTACCCCTCATGCATCAGAGTAAAGCAAGAACAGTATGCAAGCAAGTGTTATCACTGGTTTTATCCCCTTACACTCATGAAGATACATTCCTTTGCTTCTATCTTGCTATTCCCCATCTTGATTTACGGGGAGCATAACAACATGAGGCTTTGACAGAAGATATGCTTGCTAGAGAAATTAGTATCTCAAGACCATATTGTCATGCTGTTTGTATAAATAGAAATCCAAAGTGATTCTATGAATGTAAGCAAGACTGTAATATGCCTCTTCTTTTTGTCTCACTTTCTTCAGTGTATTTAATTGTAAAACTTCTTTATACTCTATAATAAAAGAAACACTTTATTGTCTTCTTTACTCAGTGTCTTTTCCAGGCCCCCTACCATTGCTCCAATTTTTGTGGCAGCAGATGGTTTTGGGTTTTGGTTTGTTGGGGTTTTTTTCCTTTTGATTAGATTCTCCAACTACTTGTCTGTTCCATCAGGTAAAGAGGTACAGGACCAGCTGCCTGCAGCTGGGCTTTTCTTGTCAACCTGCATGGAAAACCTGTACTCCCAAACAATAACACATTGAGAGATGCACAAGTGTAAATGAGAACTAAAAGCATGATGCACTGAATAATAGCTTAAACCATCGTTTATCGTTTGCTGATGTTAACTTGTGCAGTGTGTCTTTCTAGAGGAACATCAGAAACGAACATGCCTTTTAGACTGATGGATGAAGAACTGTAGTGTTTTAGTGCCTTCTTGTGCTGATGCCTGGAAGTGCAGGTAAGTGGAACCTCTCAAGATTAATTTCGTTCTGCTCAAACATAATAAAGGAACAAATTCCTGCCGCATTTTTCAGCTCTTCTCTAATAATGTCCAATTACAACCTAAAATTTCTGAGACGAAGATTTTTTTCTTCAGTGACAGAAAAGCATTTTAACTCAACGAGTGGCCACTGTAATAGCTGTGGCTCAAAAAACCTCCAAACGTTTATATTAAAAATTTCTATGCTGGGAAAAGGTGTTACCAGGGAAGGTGTGATGCTACAGGATTGCTGTTAGTTTCTCAGGCCTCACAAGTGTTTCTCAGACTTGCACCCGGACAAAGTCAGTCACATGGAAAAGTCTCCCTGTGTTGTGCCCAGGATATTCAGGTCAGACTGACAAGCCACCTAGTTTTCAGCTAGGGACACTAGACTGTTTCATGGAGGAAGGCAGGGATTGTGCTTACCACCACCTCAACCAATACTCTGCTGCTGCCCTCCACTCTCAGTACAGTGCTGGTTTTATTGCAAAAGGCAGTGGGCAGGAAAGAACAGCGTAAGAAGTCTGGCAAGGAAAGAGACCAGTGAGGGTCCTGAATAAAATTTAGGCAAACCTCATGCCTGTATAATCACGTGTGAGGAGAAAGCTGGAAGTGAGTAAGAAGGATTAAGCAAAGGGGAGCTGAACTGAATGTACAATCTCACCACATTGCTCCTAAAAGCAGAGGACAGCACCATTTTCCCTAAGTAGGCTTAGGATGCAGCGCTTCATTCCCTCCTTTGGGCACAGCCATGACAACTCCAAGCCTGGTTCCCTGCTCCCACAGCGAGAGCACAAAGGGACACAAGGGCAAAGTCCCTCTAGCTCCATCTTCTTTTTACCTGTCCAGAAAACTGGAAATGCAGAGAAGTTAGAGTTTTGCAGACTCACGTTTTCATTGCAATATGAGAATAATCACTCCTTTCCTCAAATCTCTACCTTCTGTGTGGCAATATCCAGTCAGGTTTCACTCCTGACTGCACAGAAAAGCTTAAGCATATGGTCAAAAGGCTTAAGAAACAGAAGGCAAGTAAGATTACCAAATTAATTCTTTTGCTAACTCATTTTTAAATTTTCAGGGTACACATCAAGAGTGTCACTGTTTGAGAATTTTCTATAGTCTGCAGAAGTACTTTTCTGCCTCTCTTTCTTATTATGTGATTTTCCATTTTCTCCTGAAATATGTTGCAAGGAGAAACAGTGGTGTTAAGATAACATACCTTTCTGAGGTATAAGGCTGCCATGTGCTGCATGAAATATAATGGAAAATATAATGGACTGAAATTATAGAAAAGAAAATATACACTGTGTCTGGAAATGCAGATCAAAGGCATGGTCTGTTAATCTATGAGAGTTATTCTCAAAGAAAACCCCAGAGGAAATCCCACTTCTTTAATCATTTTGAGTGCAGCAGCATTTTGAAAAGTAGCCTGGTAACACTGATATGTTGAAGATTGTTGTTACTCAATTATTTCCACATCACAGGCCTAAATTCTCAAGTAAGATGTCCTCCAGAGCTGTCAGCCCTGAAGTCTCAACCTGAGAGCGAAGGTACAGGCTAGATTATTTCCACTTTACACATTGTCACCAGCAATACAGATTATCCCATGTCAGTTGTGTCCACAGAGATACCTATATCCCCTATGTGGCTTTGCACAGGTGCAGCTGATGGAGGCATTGGAAATATTCCCTCTGCTGAGCCGTGAGACTGAATGGATTCTACAGGTCAACCTCCCTGCAGCCAGCCTTCCAGGACTACGGGAAGTAAAAAGCAGGAAACACAGGGCAGGGTGGCTGGGTGGGTTTTTTATTTTAGTTAGCTAAGAAAACATTTATATTTTGATTAAAATTGGTAAAGGGATTGAACTGCAGTTCTGCATGGTAAAATTTTTACAGAATCACCAAAAATGCCTCTAAATTAAGTATCCTGAAGGACAGCACAGGAAACAGTCATCTGTTCACAGAGAACAGACAAAAAGACAAATTTCCTGATCTAATTACTATTAAGTTCTCTACCAGTTAAGGGTGCATTTCAGATGATGTTTTTAAAGAAACTACTTTTAAATGCTGCACATATTTCATTGAGAATGTTCTGTCATTAGTCTTCCATCAGGCCTCCAGCAAGCTAATCAATTAAGGGCTCTTTGGAACAACAACAAAAAACAAACAAACAAACAAACAAACAAACAAACAAAAAACACCAATCCATTTGGGTCACTGTGTGAAATAAAAATGTCATTACCATGGGAGTGCCTTTGTCCAAACGAGAAATATGCTTCAGCCTGGAGCCAGCTTTCCGTAGGTCAAGACATCAGCTGACATTAGTTTGGAGCAAATTATTTTATTTTGCAGTAAAAAGGACAGAGAAGGTGTCAGTCCTCTTAACAGAATGACTCTCTTCTTGCTCCAAGTAAAGGCCTAGCTACTGACAATGCACTTCACTACTGATATTCTTAGCTTTTTCTTCAGTTTTGTTTTGGACGACCATAACAAATGGTTTCAAAACCTGACCTCGATCAATCACAGGTTTATCTAGCTCAACAGAAGTAGTTAATCTATAGTTTTGATTCTCAACACATACTTAGACTACTTTCAGGTTAACAGCAAGAAGATAAATAGAGCACTTATAGTTTCAGGTGTATCTCTATACAAGATTGTAGAACAATTCAGAAGAGAAATAACATGTCTTCTGTTGCTTAGTACCGGCCAAGATCAATCTTAGAAACGTCTGCAGTAGCTTGTGTACATGTATATATACATTTATACACACATATATAAGACTAGCTATTAATCAGACCTAGGTATGAGTGCTCTGTTAAATCTCACATTCCAACCCAGCAGAGGGCAATAGAAGTATATGATCAAAAGCCAACGTATTATCTAAAGCCAGAGATTTCCTACAGCATCATTTGAGTTGCTAATTACCTAGAAAGAACAAGTAATGTTCTCCCTCCTGTGTGAGAAACAGGCAGGCTACAGAGAGGAAGGGAATGCACTGTTCTCCCTGTGCGTTCGAGTTAGAACAATAAGCAATGGGTGGAAATTAGAGCAAAGTAAATAATTCTTAAGCATAACAGAAAGTCTTCTACCTGCAAGGACAGTTCAGCATCAGAGTAGATTTCCTGCTTGTGAGATTTCTGGCACTGGAGGTGTCTAAGAGCAGGCTAGGCAGATGTCTGCAAGGAATGAGTTAGGGATCTCCCTTGGGAAAGCATGGATTAAACAAGCTCTTGAGATCCTTTCCAGCTGTGTTTCCTATGACTGATTCTAGGACTAAGTGCTTTCTCAGGCATACCATAAACAGGTCTTAAATAAAAAATAAGTCCTCAAAATTAGCATACTAAAAGCCCTTTTTAAAATAACCTATACCCCTGGTTTTGGAAGATGAATGCTGTTACTTAATAACTGTATGAATACTACATTACAGAGACATTCCTATACAGGTGAAAATTAGTACCAGTATCAGAAATGGCTGTCGATCCATGTGTTCACTTAGGTCAGTAGGGTTAGATGTAAGTTTATGGTTACTAGTTTCAATCAAGCAATGATCTCTAATGAAAACATAAAAGTACAGAACTAGGAGATGTATTAAAATTACTTTCATTTAAAGATTGTCTTCTTGTCCAATCCTTTTTCTGTAAAGTTAAAATTACAGCTGATCGCTTGATAAAAATTTTCAAAAGGAGAGAAGAAAGAGAATCTCTTATTATTACTTCAACAAAAGCATTGTGAATATAGCATCCAGAATAATGTGTGGGCTATTGCCCACATAAAATTTTTTGAGTTGGCTAATACACATCTAGAATAAAATTCTACCTTCTGTATTACATCAGTTATTACTGCATATTACAATTCCCTCTGCAGACACAAAGTTATAAGTCAGAATCTTTACTCAACTTGTCCCAAATCTCACAAAATCTCTGGAGAAATGAGAATGTACATATGTTAAGAAATAATAAACTGGAGGGAAAAGGGAAATAATATAATACAGTCATTCACAACAACCACAAGTATCAGATTAAGCTGAAAGAATGGGTTGATCTTAAAAATCTTCTGGAAGCCTTACCATCAAACATCCAAAGCCAAAACCTAGCAAAGTGGAATGGTAATCAAAAGACATATAAAACTGTATATGCTATACTTTAATCATACAGTGAGTCTACCCTCTTACAGCAGAAATAAAAGGCAGAGATGTAAAATATATTTTGCATTTACACCTGGTCAAAGTCCATTCCTTTATTTTATGTTCTTTTTTATTGTTGATATTCAGAGGCCACAAATGCAGGCACAGTGGCAAAAAAGGAGACAGAGACTTGAGGTCCAGAGTAAGAGAAGCTGAACAAGTGGATAGGAGAAAGCAAAGGGAAAACAAAGAAAGAGAAAACAGCAGGAGATGGAGACAGCAGGAAAGTATTTGGTCTCCCTTTAATTCACACCATTCTAGAAGGTGTTCAGGCCCCTGAGGGAAACAGTAAAAGGGATTCATTATAACAGGTATAGCTTATTAATCTACCCTTGGAAGAAAAATTTATTTTTCTTAAAGAGAAAGGAAAAAATGGTTTACAGAAACATATCTCCATGGAATACAATTTACTTATTGAAATTACTACTGCAGGCTATTCTATTGGAAAATTGTGCATGATAGAAAACAATGTTCTGTAAAAAAAGATTAGCTTTGCAGCTTAGTCTGGTATAGATAACACTGCAATGGTTACCTGTGTCAGTCTTCATAATGCAAAGTATATAATAATCATCAGCTACATTTTTGAAGACAATTCTGGGACATCATGTAACATAATTATACACAAAATATATGGGTTGCACCTATCTGGAGCACTCCTCTACCAAGGGAACAGAATACCAGGCTTAGAGGAACCTGGGACAGGGAACTGTAGTGTCTTTGGATTTTTTTTTCTTTGTTTATGGGGGTGTGCATTGCAGAAAGTGGTGTTCTTCACACATGAAAAGCTTAATTATTTGGGTGGTGAGTCTTCACTGTTCAGGCCATTCAGGGAAGTTTATATCCCCTGATTTTAGGCATATATATGTAGACACTCAGTCTGAATTAGTTCTGACTCTCACACTAGTGAATGGAAAGAGATAGGCAGAGATGCTCATTCAGTCCTAAAACTGGTGGTTAAAACACAAGCAATGCCTTTCAGGAGATGCCCTAATTTCTCCACTGACTATAGGGATTTTATAAGTATTTTAGATCAGATAATGAACTTTTAGGCAATTAAATGGAGATTAATCATACTTATAAGGTCACATCCTCCTCAGTCCCTGAATTCACTTTGAGGCATTATATAATGCCAGAATTTTTTTGTTGTAAAATAACTCCAACAATTTTCCCCAATATCTGATCAGAAAACTTGTTTTGAAGTTTGAATGAGACTCATTACTTTTAAAATTGGAAGTCTTTTGATTTCCAGTTTAACTATATTTGAGGCCAGTTGATATCCATGTATTCCTGTACTGAAAGTTACGTTCCAAAAGTTATTTGGATGCACAAAGAGTCAGCTCAATATCCAGCTGGATTTTCTAGGCATACATGATTTATCCACTCAGGACAATATGAGTTATATCAACTGTTTCTCAGGCACTACTTGGAAAACCTGTTGGGTTTTGTTTGTTTGGTTGGTTGGTTGGTTGGGTTTTGTTTTTGTTTTTGTTTTTGTTTTTGTTTTTTTTTGTTTTTGTTTTTAATTCAGGACCATGCTAGACTTTAAGTAATAAAGTGAGTATGGTAATATGGAAGCATATTACTGTTTGTATACTGAGTCCAAACTATCAGTATGATGCCATGGTGCTGGTTATTGTCCAAACACATAACAATAAACAGATCTGCCACAAAAACAAATCCTCAAATTTGGGTAGACAAGAGTCTTCCTGGAGAGCTGGATTTACATGCTAGATCTTGCGATTCACAGGCTGACTATAGCTAAGTCTATGCCTGCTTTCAGGTATACTACTCACTTGGTTTATTTTCTTCACTTTCTGTATTTCTTTTCATCTTAATATTGTGTATACCGTTATTTTAGGAGGTTAGGCATGTCTCCTTATAAAACAGGCAGTAATTTTTGTGACAAAGTGTGAGGGTTGTACATCAAGCAGCTCCTCTAAGAGACAGCTCCAGCACTAGCACAGTGACATTTCACCTAATGTACAAAAATCAGTGCAGGGAGATTCAGGAATATGAGACTGAAGAAGCTACTTGATGTGTGTGTGTGCGTGCGTGTGTGCGTGCGTATGCACATGCACGTGTGCCAACACCTGCTCAAGGTCTGCGCAGAAAACAAGGTAAGACTGAATCATTTATAGCTGTGCTCTGATCACCCTAGTTGCCAATGGGAACTTGAATTTATGGTTTTTCTTTCAAGGATACTTAGTCTTAGATGGTTGTTCCTTGATTTTCACTGTGACACTAATAGCATGGTAATCCCACTTAGTGTGGGGAAACGAATATTGTGACAGCTACAATTCATACATTTTCTTAGTTTCCTGAACCACCACTCTAGGAATAGTACTTACTCAATAAACATGTATTAAATAAATATTTATGTATGTGCAATATTCGCCTGACATTTATTCAACAGAAAAACAGGTTTAAAATATAAAGCCATTAGTAAAGTTCATTTATAGGAAAAACAGACATCAAAATGAAGAGGAATATAGAACTACATGTGACCAGGAAATGGTAACTAAGGGTAGTCCCTCTCTCAATAGTAATTTTCTGCCTGTGATAATAAGGACTCAACATCAGTCATTAAAACTGAAAGGAAAAGAATGCACAACCCCAAAGTTGCAATCTGTGTGCAAAAAGGTCTCTTACAGTAGAGTTTCTTAAGACCAACTAGATATTGATATTTTCAGTTATTATTCAAGTAAATGCAGTAAACCTGACACTGTTCAGCTATCTGACACAACTAGTGTGCATTAGGTCTCATGCTGCTTACATGTGTAAACCTTATGATCTAATCTAGTCTCTTGTAGACTTTCTTTTTGCTGGAGTAAGATCAATTTTTTTGACAGCTTTGTCATTTTCCCAGCTAATGCTAGCCAAATGCCCTAACTCATGCTGTCACAATCCTACTTTAAAGTTGTTCTTGCTGTTGTTTGAGCTCTAACCTTCCTACTTCCTCTGATACAAGGGAGTATAAACAACCAATCCTGCCACTATTCCCAGGGTCTTCTGGAGCCCCCAGACATCAAAGCAGCTGCCTACAGCAGCAACATTCAAGGAGAGGCAAAACAACAGAGTAGTAACAATGACATGCAAAGGACAGCACGATCCAAGCAATGGCAACTATCAAAGAGAGCCAAAATCTATGAGCTGTTGAGGAGAGGCAGGAAAATTCCATCTGTGCACATAGGATGAGCTTTCTTCTCGTACTAGTTTTCCTAGCTCTGGTATTGCCTCCCTCCCTCGCTTCCCTAGTCACCCTGTCAGAGGGAGGGAAAGGGAGGGATTCACAAGAACCAAGTGACAACATCTAGTTCTTCCCTGTATTTGATGTCTCTTCATTTAACAAACTCCTTTTTAATAACACACTCTGTTAATTAGACCTGTAAAATAAAGAGTGTCTATGAAATGGGTTTCTATAGCTAGCTATTTTTAACGCTTTATTTTGGCTGCCATCACCACACATCTGGCTCAGAAAAAATGAAGATCAAATTGTTCATCATCATCTGAACATAGCTCGAGTGGGATAAAGGTCATGTTTTGAAACAGTTAAAGCAAAGTGTGCTCCCGTCCAAACCTTCAATTTCAAACCTGAACCAGCTGAAGCCAGATCTTTAAAGGTCAAAATAATTGTAAAAGGTACATGCAATAGTGAACTTTTCAGATAATGTCTCTCAAAATGAGTAGTGAGGAATGACAAACAAATGGATGACTTGTTCCTGGTGCTATGTCCTAACGCAGGTAGCAGCTAAGGCATTCAATTGATATGGTACTTTCAGAAGTTGACCCTGCTTCTGCCTGATCCTGAGTGCCTAAAATGGGATCATGGTGACATATTGTTGCATCTGTAAGCACGACTATCTAAAGATAATGATAATCAAGCCTACTGCCCATTCCACAAACCCAAGCCCCATTTGTCAAAGCAATTAGTCCACCGAAGATATAGTCGATTGATGTTTCTGAAAAGTGGTTCCCTGATATTCTAGGCACTTTAGAGGACCTGTATTCCATCCAGCTTTGAACACAATGTCCAATGTGATTAATTACTTAGAAAAGGGAGAGGGAAGTAGAAAAGGGAGAGAGGGAAAATTTTGAACTTCAGCTCCTTCACAGCTTGAATGCAGATCTATCCATGGATCAAAACCAGTCATTAAAAAAAAAGTAATATCAAAAATCTTACTGAGTGGAATAACCATTCCAGCCATGCCTCTCTTTCTCTCAGAAGAATCAGAAAGGCTGTATTGACTGAAATATTTCACTCTTTCTCAAAGATATCATGGACAGCAATCTTCATTGCTTTTTAGTTAAGTAACCAAAGCGCATTGAGGACCACAAACAACAACAAAAAGTCCTTTGAAATCTTTTATGAATTTGATTTTACTGTATGAAAGACAACAAAGCATGAAGAGAACAGCAGCACCTAAGAGTGTGTTGCCCCATCAGGAAAGGGGTTAATGTATGTGCAGAATGAAATTTAAAGTGGCGTCAGCTGAGTCTTCTTACCACTCCACTCAAACGATTGGCTTTTAATGTTTTTTGAAGATAATTTTTGCTCAGCTTCCATTGTAGCTTTCCTCAGCTTTATAACACACTTAAGCAATTAGAGCTAAATTTTATAAGAAATGTGCTTGCCTTCCTTGGAAATACACTGCTGTTAGTATTTGCAAGAGCCTCTACATCCTTAACTCCTATTCTCTTGAAAATCCCAGTGGGCACATATCTGCATATATTCATACTGGGATAATTGTGTGAACCTGCATCAAAATTAAATTTGCCCTAAGTTGAAGGAACTTGCTGTTAAAAGGGCAGACTATGAGTATCAAGTGCTCAGCTTCAAACATTAATTATTTTTTATTCGTTATCTAGTCGGGATCCTTCTAATTTTTTGTCTTCTAACTTAAGATTTAAAAACTCCTATGTGGCTATTGCTGATTTAGAAGAAATCAGATTAGTACATTCTTTGTGATCCTTAAGAAGATTTCATTGTGGATGACTGGGAAAGCTTTGATGCTGTGTGTATATGTTTATGCAAGTGACAGTTGTACAAAGGTAACTTTGTAAACCTACAATAGGTTTTCATCTGACTGAAAAGAAGACCTTTGCAAGTGCTGGTTGTTACAAATACTGCTTCAGGAGCCGAGCAAGCGTCTTGTACTTGTTGAATTAAGATAATTTTCATGGTCTAGCATCTAAGAGGCTTTTCTGTGTGACCCAGGAAAAAACTTTTCCAATATTTAAGAGTAACAGGAGACTGTGTAAAGAGCAGTTAATGATCTCCATGCATCACTGTAGGGTAACTCGGGCTGGATTTCAAGAGCATCTTCATTATGTTTATAGCTAACTGGCTTGCTGAGATCTTTAGAGCATTACAAAAGATAAACACTCTGTGAAATAGTTTTAATTGACGTATTCTGTTAGTTAAACACACTCAGTTAGAAGTGATCGTGACATAGTTTGTAAGGGATATTTTCTAACTGGACCGCTCTTTTCAGTGTTGTTAAGAATGTGATGTACAGCTGATCCTATCTGTCTCAACATTGGCTAAGAAAGTGTAGATTTAGCCTTAAATATTTTGGTTTTAGCTGATGACAAACTAGGCAGCCTTATGTTTCTGTGGCAATTGTTAATGCCTGTGAATACGTTGTGTTACACAGTTTAGTGTTAAATTCTGCATGAGTTTTGTTACGTACTTGAGTCAATGTCTTATTTTTTATTTTCTGTTCCACATAAAATCTGATGCCTTTGCATTTTAACAGATAAATTTCCACTCATTTCTGTGACTAAATATTTCAGTTATGGAAATATACTATCATTTTGATAATTCTGGTGGCATTAATGTCACTTCTTCTGAGAATTTCAGAAAGCAACTTGAAAGAGGTCTTTCCTCTAAACAACTATTTTTCCAGAACTGTGAAGTAAACTTATTGCGAGAATTTCTTTAGTTGTCTGATGATATTAATAAAGTCAATACAAGTAACATGAGAAAAAAATAGTTTCTAATTCTCAAGGATAATGGTCTGAAATTCCGGAGAGAGACTTTTTCCTACTTAGCATGTAGTTACATTTATAATAGTTTTGGAACAGTAGGCTTAAAAAAGGTTTTAAAGAGCTGGCCCAGAACCTTGATAATTATAAATGCTGATTTTTCAGTAAGTCTTAGAAGAAAATCAAATTCCAAAGATCTGGAAGAAAAATAGTGCTATGTCAATAGTTAGAAAGTGTAAATAGAAAATATCCACCTAGTGATAGGTCTGTCAGTCTGATTTTGTTCCCAAAAATATAATGGAACTGTTCAAGCCGGATTCAGTTAATGAAAAAGGTCAGCAGTTTAATCAATGTGGTTTATAAAAAAAAAAAAGGGGGGGGAGAGGAAATTACAAGTTTTGATTATACCGGTAGATGGCAATGTAATATATTTCATTTTCTAGAAGACAATCTATTAAACTAAATTAGACTACAAAATAAACAATGCAAACATTAAATTCATTAAACTTGATGGACTTACTGTTATATTTTGAGGTATGTCAGTCAATGATTATCTCTGGAAGGGTATGTTTCTAACAGTCTTCTGCAGGGACTGGATCTTCATCTTAATGAAATTAACACTTTTATCTGTGAATTGGTAGAAAACATATAATCATCACTAATAAATTGTGCAAGTGAACTCAATGATGTAGTGAATCACCAAGAGTGAGCTAGACTCTCTTTGAAAGGTGCAAGCAAGCTTAAATATGCATGTAATGGGGCCAAATGACAATTCACCTACCTGACAATAAAGCAGTATTTGCAGAGTGGCAATTCTAAGAAATTATCTGGGGTTTATGGAGGATAATTAAATAAACATGATCTTTCAGAACAGTGCTGTCACCAGTAGGGCCAACACACTGCGGTAGAGTAATTGGGGTCTATAATCTTACCCTTACTCTGAGTGCAGCCATAAGAAAAAGCTCAGCTGATACTAGGACAGCCTATGATGATAAATAATGAGGAAAGGAGTATGGAAAGGAGATGGATAGATTGGACTTATTCTCAGGGGGGGCGGGGATGGGAGGGGAGAAAAAAAGAGAAACTGGATCACAACTGGTATGCTGAGATACATCACATTGCCCATGGACCAGCGAGGACCCCAACACCAACATTCATGAAACCTCTCAGCCACCTTCTCTCCCTTTCCCAGTGCTGAGGAGCCCAGGTGTCCCTCCTGGTCCTGCCAGGGCAAGGTGGGCTCCTCTGGGAGGCTCTGCCCAGCAGGCAGGATGCTGCTGGCGTGGCAGCCTGGAGGGGGAGCCAGGACCAGAGGCACAACCGTGGCAACCATCTGTCTGGCCTCTGGCATCGCACGAGCAAAAGATGCATTGCTCTCCCCTGGCTAAAATTTCTCCTTCTTAATCTGCAGATTTGTTCATTTCCAAGAAAAGTCACGGGCATTTTCTGAAGCTATGCTTTACAGAAATTGTTTCTGAAACTATTTCAGTCGTACTTTTCCTACACCTTGCACAGAACGAGAAAGGTTATAATATGTCTGTATTTAGCAGTGGTGTCATGATGTGCTCACTTTCTGGCAGTCACAGTGCAAGGAGAGAATATTGCTACATTGGTGAAAACTTACAGAAGATCCGCAAGGATGATAAAAAGACTGGGAAACAAGCATTTTCATGAAGGATTAAGAAGAGAGGGAATTAGGACATGTCATATTATCACAGAGTAAAATTACCTATTTTGATAATAATTACCTATTTGAAGGTATTTGATAATAAATATTTTTTGGCAGTAAACATCTGTAACAACAGAATGAGGTATAGCAAACCTTGGCAATTGGATGAAGATGAAGCTAGAGAAATTCACAAATGTGCAAAAAAGAAGGAATCAAAAAATCTTTGAGCAGCTGTAGTCTAATACTCATCACTGAAAATGTTCAAATCAAGATAATTTCTCCCTAAAAGATATGTGTTCCGGTTCAAACTATATTAGTTACAGTATATACCCTGGATTTCATCGTATGGACAGTAACATTACACTGTGGCTTTCTCAACTAAGTCAGCAAGACTTTCAAAATATCTCTACTAGTGTTGGTTAGGGTCTAGTTAGAAAGTACGCTCTGTTACAGAAGGAAGGATGGAACCAAATGAAATGTGTTTCATCTTCTAATTTATATACTACACATTTGTAGCCCAACTTCTGACTTCGTATCTGCAGCTGTATGGTAGCACCTGGTGCTTGCACAGTACTTGACAGTGAAAGCACTGATGTTTGTCCCATTTAGACCCACTAAACACACCTCTGAAGGTAGCAGGTGACTGTTCAGTCTCATCTATTGAATGACTCGTTTGGCACAACGGATTGATATAAGCTCATTGATAAACCATTCACTTCCACAATAGTCGTCATTATTCTGAAGTTGTATAGGCCAATTCACTAATTTATATCTTTATAAATCTATAATAAATACATCTTTATTTTAAATATACTTGGACATTATCCTTATCATTGCAGGTCACACCAACTTAGAAAGCGAAATCCTATTTTCAAAGTTCTTCACACTCTAATCCTCAAAGGAATTTGAGTATCTAACAGTCATTAATATGACAGGGATGTAATGGGGTAATTATCACTAGTTAGTAAATGAATTACTGTCCATCGCTGCTGAAAATAGGACCTGGCCATCTGAATGTAGCAGGCAACACCAAGTATATAGAAACCATGATATTAAATTCTGTTCTGCAGCAGTCTGAAGCCAGTGAATTGCACCGGGTGTCAAACTGGAGAGAGTTGGATTCCTTTGTGAATATGAGTGGGCTGAGGGTTCTTTGCTTAATCACCAATACAACACGCACTTCTTTCCACTCCACCTTAGGAAGATGGCAGCCTTCTCAGACTGAGCCAGTCTTCACTTTCTTGTTTGTGCATGACACTACAGAATCCTCCATAAAATTGTTATTTCCGCTAAGTCTTATATTTTGTTTCAAAGACAAGCATACAATCTCTCTTTGCAAAGACATTATTATTTCCTAATCAAACCCTCCTTAACCCAAACACTGGTAAATATAAATGGAAGATTAAACTGAATAAAATGTTCAAGTGAGTTATTTAGTATTAGTAACTCATGCTTTACCTTTAATCCTTAGACTACATCATGAGTGATTTATTTTGCTGAAATCATGGCAAAACTCACAATCATACTATAAGAAAAATATGATTAATCACAACAGAAATGCCACATCACTGAAGAACTAATATCCAACTCCACATTCCAATGGAAGATTCATGCAAAAAGCAATGCCGAATGGCAGGTAAGAGAAAAGGAAACACATTTTGCTAGTATTTTCTGTCAATTTGGTTTAGCAGAAAAAGTTTGTAGGTGTCCATGTCAGGAAAAATCTGTTACCCAGATAACTGGATAATCTCAGTTCGAATATCCTTTGCTTTGAAAATTCCATGCCAGAAATAGTAGGCAAAGTGAGTGAAATTTTTCCACAAGATTTTTTCAACAGAAACTTCAGATTGAAGACAGTTGCAGCATTTTTGTGCATTAGTGTTAGTTGCAGGAAATTTATTTCTACGGTAAAAAAAATAGCTGAAAACTTAGTAATCTTGATACTATGGTTCTTTTCTAAGCAAACAATTTAAAATGTTTAACATAAAGTATATTGTACTTATAATTTATTTTTATTTTCTTTTTTAACAAATGTTTGCTAAAGCTTGAAATGTTAGTAATGAAACTTTTTTTACTATGTTTTTAGCTATCAACCTATAAAATAAATGATTTTATATTGATCTCAAATAATTTTTTCTGCTGTTCAAGCCTAGAGTCAGAAATATTTCTATTCTTCCCCCTCCCCCTGCCCCCCCTTTAATTTCCTCTACTTTGCAGACTTATTTTTAAGAAAGAAGCTTTTGTCTAAAAAAGACAGGGAATTTGCCTATTGTCTTTTCCAGAAGGTGACTTCTTTCTTTTTCATTAAGTATAAATATGAACTTCATTCATCTGTGTTTATCCAGGTAGATGAATCAATTTAGAATCCAGTTGTCTGTAGTTTTTCCTGTATCTTTAACTATTATTTCCTGATTGCATTAATTTTAGTATTTTTCACCACAAATCCAATACTAGGTTTTTCAGTATAATTACAAATGTTTATATATGCATTTTCTAATTCTTCAGTAAGAGTTGCTAGTCACTAATCTATTTATCAAACTGTAGAAAAGTTTAGAAGTCTATAAAGCTTGTGAACTTTATTTACTAAAACTTTAAGATATGGTTCAGGTCAACATTGCAAAGAAATGTCTGTCTGATGTCATGCAGAAACATATCTTCTACTTCTCTGTAAGAAACCAGTGTTTATAACTATCAAATCTCCTATTTGACAGATGTACACTGGAATATTCCTGTTTATTCCATCTAGAAATGAAACCCACTTCTAGGTAAATTGTTGGTCTTCTCAGTCCTGCTTCTGAATAACAAAACAGCAAAGGCCACACGCTGAAGTCCTTATTCATTAGATTTGCATTTTGAGTGTACTTGATAGCACTGCAGAAAAAAGTGCCTGAAGACCATAGAAGAGTCCTTGTCATTGATATCCTCATCAGATCTCGCATTAAAAGACATATTAATTAACTGGTAGAAAAATAAAGAAAAGGAATAAATAAAAAACTGCTGTTACCGTCGATTGGATTACTACTGTTATTAGAAATACTTTCAGAGAGAGAACAACATTGCCAAAAGAGACACCGTGTCACTGGTGATTTTAAATCTTGTGCGTTTATGCTGTTACCAGCACCTTACAGAGGGTGTGGTGGGTCTCTTTCACCAGAGGACTCTCTGGTAAAGCAACTACCCAGAGAACAGAGGAAGTAAACTCTTATTCATGTGAAATTGCGCATAGCTCCGCTGCATAGAGAAACTCAGCACGCGCAGGTAACCTGACAGTGTTTCTGTCCCTGATTCCATGAACTTCCATACAGGTCTTCAGAGTCAGAATTCGCAGGGAGGCCATTCAGCCCACTGATGGAGTTATGGCAAGATGGGATTGATGCTTAATGGTGGCCTATGACTCACAGCTCCCTTACTGCAAAATTTTTGAGGGTCTGAAGTTTTGTGCATTCTATATCATCATGAAAGAAAAGCATTCAGAAGATGGACAAAAAAGGAATCGTAGTGATGACTCTGTTTATGATCAAAAGCTCCCCTTTTTCATGCAAGTTTTCTTCTTTCCCCTGTACTGTATGCTAAACTGCAAAGAATTTTTCCATTGAATAAGCTACCAAAGCCAGCATCTCTAAAAATATTTCCGTTTCAGTGGAACAGTATTTTATGATAAAAATAAAAAATTCCAAAAGTGTTTTGCCTGTTCACTTGATAAATTAGAGAATAGCCAAGGTGCTTTGACAGTACAGAGCAGCCCTAGATATGTCGTGACTGTAATTAGCTAAAACATAGCAACATTTGTGAAATTTGGCTCCATGATTATGTTCGTAATGACTTCATAGGTAAAACAATATCGAATACATCTCTCTTTTTGGACTACAGGCATTATTCAAGCCTGGCTATCACACAGTTCATTTTCAAAATGCTCAGAGGTAAAAACCTCAAATGAGATCCCCCAGGAGTTCAGTTTGAGGATACTCTTATTCAGCCATTAGAGTAGCCATGTTTCTTCATCCTCATCTCCTTCCTCACTGCGAATAGCCTGCTTTGGTTGGAAGCAGGTGACAAATACGTGTGAACTGAGTTCATGGTCCAGAGAGACCCATTATTCTCCCATTGCTTCTAGGAGAGCACCTATGAACAAAGCAGCCTTTGCAAGAAGTCCTATATATTTCCTGTTTTGGGTTTGCTGTACTTCTCACTGCGAGTTGAATTCCTGTGAAGATTTCCTATGAATTCAGCAGACCCATTTTCAGCAGTGTGACATTTTATAAGTGCATAAACCCATGCTTCAAGATCTCCATTCTTTGCTCTTTGTTTTTGCCATTGGTATTTTGTATCTGCATTTAACAAATAAAGCCCAGGGTTTGCCTGTGTAAAGTATTTCTGTCTGGCACTCGTTTATCTTTGATAGCACCACAACTGAGCTCAGAAAAGACACCTGCCTCTTTCAGATAAGAAAGGGCTGCTGAGAGTTGATTTCTAACAGGATCCTGCTTTTGGAAACTGCTTTCCAGCTGGTTGCCTAAAGTACAGGATGTATTAAGTCTCAAGATATTGTGCTGGGTCTATCTTGTCTCCCTTGCCCGGGGGACACTAGGGTGAAATGCTGAAGTTAGCAACGTGGAGGGGATTTACTGTCACATTTTTGTTATACTTGTTTTACTGCTGGGGTCTTGGCCTCAGCGAGTCAGCTGCTGAGTTTGTGATGTGCAAGTTATAAGACTTGGTCAGAGATGTCCAAACTCTGGGATACAGTGTTTTATGTGGTGGGTTTTGGGGGGGGGTTGGTTGTTTGGGCTTTTTTAGGACTTAATAAATAAATTCAATATTATGTCTTATAAATGCATTTCACAAATAAAAATCATTCACACTAGGTGTCTTTTTTGAGGGAGCACTTGTTTGTTTGTTTGTTTGTTTGTTTGTTTGTTTGTTTGTTTTAGCCAGTGAGTGCCCTTTGAGTTTAGTGGGAGTATATAGGAGCAGAACAAGACTGTCACACAAATAGAGGCTTTAGTATTTGACCCTTTATAGTCCCTATCATTGCACTACCATGCACAGATCATTTTGAGAATCATGTAAAAATGAAATGGTGGACTGGGAATGAAAGTTTAATACCAAATGAGAAACCTGACTCCATGACAAAACAAAGAAAGCTGAGTGCAGAGGATGCAAGCAAGTATGATTTAGTTGTTGCCAATGCAAAAGTAGGAGCCAAATCCAGATAAGCTGTACCTCATTTATCCACATCACTAATTTTTTTAAGCAATATGTGTGGGTAGTAAATCTTAGAGCATACACACATTCAAAATAACAGATATATACTTAGATTGTTGAGTACATTTGGCAATTAACATATACTAATTTGCAGTAATAATTTGTTAAACTGGCAAAATTCAGTTTAAAAGTAAAAATTTGCAAATTTAGATTGGCTTTGTCAGAATAAGTCAATCTTGAGAGAGGACTGATCTTTCAGCAAGTCAAAAGTAAATTTGTTCTGAAATATCTGCTTTAACAGAAAAAAAATAATGCCTGTTGACTAAAAATTCATGTTTCAGATAAACTTTTATTTCTTTTTCCCATCCTATGTAATGTCATTACCACAATCTTTTCTGTTGCATTGGTAAAACCTTAATAGTAAAACGATAATTTTCCATGCTGTTCTGAACAACTATAAAAGAATGTGTGATCAACCTTTGTACTGAATTGATCAGAAATTCATAATATAAATAATTAGATTTTAATTAGTTCTTTCGTTAGTCTATTTCTGAAATTTGTTACAGATAATCAGTCGCTATACTAATGTAGCCCAGTAATTATTAAGATTCAACTTTCTGGCACTAATCACCGGAACCATGGCTGGCTTCCTAGCACTTAGGGCAGCCCTTGGAAATAATGTGATAAAGCACTCAAGAGCGTTCAACCAATTAGCGTGTGTGGATGAGTGAGCTTTCCAAGCCATCCGATTTTCAAAGTGGGTGCCTCACGCTCTGGAATATTGTCTCTGCTGAATTTCCGAAAGGCTGTTCCATTAAATGGTGGGGATGGAGAAGAAATCTGTAATCAGAATGTATTAACCTGAAAGGAAATTCTGCTGGTCAGACAAAGAAAATGGACGCTATTAATAAATAAATAGGTAGATAGGTAGATAGACAGACAGACAGACAAACAAAGAAACAAACAAATGTCTGGCAGAAAAGGGTCTAGTAGCAGTTGTGATTTTTTTTTTTCCCATTCTAAATGCTAGGTTAGCATAATATTAACAAATATGCAATGCGTAGACACTATGTTTATGCTACGATCAGTATTAACCTCTTACAATGTTCTGTGGAATCCAGGCTTTTTTTAACAAAAAATTCTTAATTTATACAATAACACAGCACTGCATTTGTGCAGTGGAGAGAATGAGGGTTACACTCTCTGCCTTGTTTTGCTTAGAGTTTAAGAGGTTCAGAAGTTTCTAAATTTCATATTCTTCTGAAAATGTGTTATTAAAGATTCACATTTCATTGGAAAATCATCCCATAAGTTTTAGGAAAAGTTTTCAACATGTTCACAAGATCTAAACACAGCTGAAAATTCCTGTTGGTTAATCCCTGCCATTAAATAATTAAATAAAGCACCGGGGTTTGTGTGTTAGTTAAATTTGCATACACTTAAAAAAAAAAATAACCTGTTATTCAAAGTTATGCTGTTAAGCAGAACTTGCAAATGATGACCTCTTTATTCTCAGGCAGATTGCATGTAATGCGACTAAGTAAATGTCTAATTTACACATTTGCTTATTTTCAAGCAGTGACTTTGTTGGCACAAAACTGATACAGTAAGATACTTCACTATTCTACCCAGTTTATAATCTAGTAATAACACAGTACCCACTAGAAAAATCTAGATTTTTTTTTCTAAAACACTGAAAAACCATTAATCTATGCTTTAGTAGAAGGAAATTAGATCTATAGTATATTATTAGAAACAATTGAGCAATTTTCATCTAGATGATGAAACAAATTTATTTATGCTTATGCTTTATAATTTTTTGCTTAAAAATAATAAGATGTATGCAACTGTGAAAAGTTTTTTGATGAAAAAACACCAAAACCACAAAAATGCCTTGTGAAATATCCTGTGCAATGAAACATTTTATATGTGCAAAAAATGTCGACTTCCTAACTTGTCCTAATATTTCCTGATTCTCCCTGCTAATTTACAAGATTTATGCAACTCCTCCACAGCTGCTTCAAGAATTTGGAGATCTTAAGGTCAAAAGGGATAGAAATGTGTTAAGGATTAAAGCACCTTAGTGGGTGTGACTGCTTTGCATTTACACGGTCCAGTGCTGCTGAACTGCAACCCAGCATCAATTTCTAGATCTGTATGGCCACATCTGTCTTTCTGCATCCAGAATTGCATCAGATTTCCCAGATCCAGATAAATTTCTCAGCTTCATTCCATATTAGTGCAAGATCTAGGTGTTATTAAGTCCCACTCATACTCACACACCTTTGCTTTTGTGCAAAGAAAATGCAAGTATACACTAGGGACAGGAGCCACTGCAGAACATCTTGAAAATTACATCTAAACCCAGCCTATATGCCCCTGTGTGAAGAGGTTGCTTTTTTCCTCTATGTTAAGAAAAAACATAAATCAGGAGGAAAAGGCAGGGGGAGACCTGAGCTCCCTCAGCACATGCCAAATGAAAAACATCATGATCTCTCTGATACTGCTGTAGCCAAAAAGCCCCAATATGCTTGCTCTGTTTTCAGTCAACCAGTAAATTAATGTTTGCTGCTTTGATCAGCAGTGTCTCTTTCAGTCTTTTTGCCCTGTACAACATCTGAATTTCAGAGACCATCTACAGGTTGCACAAGTGTCTGTCAGACTACCCAGATCTTACGGGAATCACACCGTACGTGAGCCCGGAATGCCTCTGTTGCACTCCCCAATTGCAGACACAAACCTGAGCACCGGTAGCTCTCACTATGACTGTTGTGCCAACAGCTGAACTGAATTAACTTCGTATTTTCCATAAAGCAAAACGTAAAATAGATTTGGAAGAAATTGTTGTAAGGAGCTAGGATGTGAGGTGCCTACATACAGCTCTTTCAGTAGATCTTGTACTTTCAAAGGTACGCTTAGTGAAGGGAAGGTTACTTTCAGCTCCTAAAAACTTCACTAGCTGCTGTGAAGAACAGTAGAGATTAAATGTCAAGGAGCTCCCTGAGATGTAGGAGATCAAGGAAAATTTGCAGAGCATTTCTTCCATCCTGATATCAGGTCTCTCAAGAAGATATCATATAACAAAAGGTAGGCAGCCACGTGGAGAAACTTTAAAAAAAAAAAAAAACAAAACCCAAAAACAATTCCTCCCAAGACTTATAGAACAAATGCATTAGGACATGTGTAAAGCTAAAGTTTTCTTCAGTAATTCTATCTTACTGAAAGATGTTCCGATTGATCATACACCTCTTCATCAAAGGAACCCAAACCAGGATTCCGACCTGGAGGTACTAGCACAGTCCTCTTGCCCTTGTTATGATCCATGTGGCAAGTCTTTTTTCATGTCTGATAAGAAAATCGAATGATCTGATGCATATATTCTCTTTCCTGAACCTTTCCTGTGCTCACAGTCAGTCGTGCAGACCAAAGGGGGCAGGTAGGTGGTACAAGGCTTCCCCACCTCCTAACATTGTTTTGATTCATTTCCGTCCCTCATGTGCACTTGTGCAAAAGAGAAACACATGAGTCTACTTTCCTACTTTAATCATCGCAATCAAGACATCTCTTTGATCAACATCACAAATCACAGTACATTGCATATTCTACAACAAATAAGTGCAGGGTGTGCTGTAGCTTGATATCCAAATGGCACATAAAAGATCCAGAGCACAGATCAAAGAGGAGAATGTTGGGTTTTGGCTGGTCAGTAGTCTTGTGTTGTACTGTATTACTCTGTTATGTCTTTGGCTAACGAGGCTTCTGAAAACAGGCTAGCTCAATGAGCTGGGAAAACTCACTTTATGTTCCTTATCAGTTTCGTCTGCTGGCTATTCAGAAAGCTATCATGCAAACCTTTTATTGCCTCTGCTTTCTAACTCAATCACAAAATAGCTGAAGAGGCATGAAAATGTATATCCACACAAGGAATACGTGAAACAATCACTGTGTTTTGGGTCACAGAACCTCATTTTTCAGCCCTTTAAGTGCTTATATATGGCTTCCACTGTCGTGCTTATATACAGCTTCCTTTATCAGGGTCCCTCTGGTGAAGCAGGAAACTTCTGTCATCCTTTACACGGACGGGAAACTTCAGTATATAAAGCTTAAGATCAACACTGAGCTTCTTTTTGCCCTTTCCTCTCTGCACGGTATGCTGTGCCATGCGAGGATCCCGCATCAGCTCCCATTTGGCACTCTAACCACTCACATGTCAGCAAGTCTGTTCCTACCACTTCGTTGTCAATTAGCAATTAGTCCTCTTGTGGCTCTTCTGAAAATTAAAGGCATGGCTCCCCTCTTCAGTTCAGTTCCTTCCAAGCATTTGAAGTTTCCTTTTATGCCAGTGACAACTCTGGGTTTTTTGGGGTTTGTTTATTAATTATTATCATTCTAGAGGGGGTGGCTTTACCTTTGTTTGTTTGTTTTTTTGTTTTCCCTTAATAATTGTGTGTTTGCTTTCTCTTTTGCCCATTGTAAACTTTACAGACATAGATGGTCCACTCATATATGTAAACTTAGACATATGAAAAAGCCTACTTGCATAAAATAAAGCATATGCATAACTGTTTGCAGAATCCTGGCTTCAGTGTGCACATCTCAAACGCAGAGAGGGCTTGCCCATGGCTCCTGCTGGGCAGCCATACAAGTTGGCACATAAGGTGCCATCAGACACTCCTTTCTTGCTTTTTAGGAGTGGTCTACATCCCAAGGCACATACCTATTTGGTAAAAGAGAAGAGTAGGCATTTCTTCCTGCGCTTCTGTTTCTCAAATTGAGACTGGGGAATGCATACAGCGAGAGAAGTAACTCATGCCAAGTCCCAGTGGTTATTTGCATTGTGGTCATCAGGGTGCAAGGCAGGACTGGATGGTGACTCTCAGAATTAAATGCTTCTCATTCAGCAGAGAATGAATAGCTAATTAGTAGTTTGCCTTGATGTATGGTCAATGTGACTACCCTTGGATTTGTCGTTTCATTCAGTTGGGAGGAATGAAGCTAAAAAAAAGTTAAGTTCAAAAAGATGTGTTGCTTTTTTTTTTTTTTTTTTTTCCCCTAATCCATTTCAAACCCTTGAGCTCTTACACAGGGTCTGTTGGCACATCTGAATGCCTTTGTCTGGTTAGCTCTGAGAGTATGCTTTCATGCAGACATCCTTTTACTGGGGTTCACAGAGACCTCATATGCTGGCAGCAGGATGTGTCCTTATTGGCCTTTGTATTTGCTGATGATTGAGGAGTAAATGCCTGCGAAGATGAAGTACCAGCAGGGTCATCACATTTACAGAGCATATTTCCATGTTTCACCAAGCCTGCATAAGTACTTGGTACAGAAACAGTTCTGTTTATTGGAGGTGCTTGTTCCCCAAGCTCCTGGGACTGTGCCCAGTTGCAATCACAGCAGTGTTATTGCAGTTCCTTCCTGTCCCTTTGATGTAGCATTTGCTTTTTAAATTCCTGCTGCTTTCACTCATTTTTCTCAGTCTGCTTTTTGGCTTGATTTCTGAAGGTAATGGGGCTCTTTCAGGGACACAGCTTTAATAGGGAACGCATGTTTCTCCCACCTCACTGTTTCACTAATTCATGGTGTTAAAGCCCAATCGATTTACTAGCACCAACAGCCCCTAGCAGCACAGCAAAGAGCACATCAAACACAGCATCCACTATATAACACTTGGAAGAAGATAGTTTTAATAACCGAGAAACTGAACCCTGTTTATTTCCCAGCCTCTCTCCTTATTCCCTCAAATTACTGCAGGAGTTTAAGGAATTCAGGGCCCTGGAGGAAGCAATGGCTGCCTTGCAGGACGAAGCTATTAAAAGTTTAATGCCTTGCAGCAAGCAGTGGAGGAACATAACTACTAGCAAAACTGAACGGACTCCCATGTATTCACTTTCATGGTCCAAGAAGAGGAAGATGCAGACAGCAAACTTGACATCAACACTGAACCTAAATGTGTTATAAAATATTTTGAGTTGCATTGTCCAAGGTGCTCTAATCACAAAGACTTGGTTTTTTACAATTTTTTATTGTAAAGTTGGCAGTTATAACTCCACATAGGATTTTTAAGGGCATTACCATGTCATAGAGAAACTGGAATTTCTCTCTCTGTATATGGAAGGAGGATGAGGGTATAAAACCCAAAATGAAACAAGAAGGTATTTAATCTACTATTTTTTTCCTAAAGTTAGTGTGGCTAAAATATAGCAAAAGACGTACCGGAGGTATACCTGGAGGGATTTATTTTGCCTTACACACCTATTTTAAACCACCATTTTTTTCACAAACACAACATACGAAAGGTCAGGATTTCACAAACAAATTGAAATTTACTGTATATTAATGGTGGGATTGAAAGAAAACCATAAATGTTGTTGTTTAATGATCTGCGCACACCTATTGATCTTGATATTAGGAGTGTTACCTTTGCATTCTTGAGTAAGCAACTTACCTTAATGTTTGTAGAAGGGAAACAGCACTCATTTCCTCACAACACATCCTGTGAAAAATTAAGGTCACAGTCCTACTCCAACGCAGTCTGGTAGGAGGAAGATCCAAGCTCATTTTAGGAAATGTCAGACAAATTCTGCCCTCAGTTAGACCCCATGGACTTTTGTGGGAGTGAGAGGGTGGCACAAGAAGCAGAATTATTCTGTTGTCCTTTCCTATTCATGCTGTGCCAATCATCACAGCATCTGAGCAATTTCCCAAATTAAGACCAAACAAAGAAGACTAATGTCTGTCATGTGAAATTTCCTCTCTGTTCCTCCCCCACAGAGAAAAGTTATGTGAATACTGTGTAGGAGGGATGTTTTGATATTCACATAAACAAAAAAGGTAAATGCATATTAAAAAAGAAAAGAAAAAAAAAAAAGCAGACATGCTTATTTACTGCCTGTTGGGAAAGAAAAGGTTGAATAAATGAGCTTTATAATTGAACTGGAAAGGCTTCTAGTTTGTTGACATACTGTTCTTTGAAACAGATTTTCAAACCCCAGACCCAGTTTTCATTCACTGTAAACTTTCAGTAATGAACACTGGGGTCGAGATGAGGTAAGGCTAACAATGTGGACTTATCAGTGGAAAGCATCACTATTATACACTGAAAAGAAAAAAATGACTGTGAAGGACATCTTCTAATAATTTGAATTATTCACTAAAATATACAGTGATATTGTTTAATTTTTTTCAGTAAAGGACAAACAATAATCAGTAATCCATAGGACAGGGAAACTCTGGAGCATTGGTTAATTTTGGGGGACATCAACAACAATGCGGATACAAATCCCAGCAGTTACATTTCTAGCCATCCATCCCAATACTTAGAGCTACACATCCTCAGGTCCAAATCTTCTGCTGATGTTAATCGCTATACATCCCATGATTTCAGTGTCCCTGTGAATCCATTAGTTGACATGGTGCTTGCATAGACAGTCTGGTTTGCGGATTTGCAGAAAACTTGTGGGTGCAAGGGCTAACATCACACGATAAGAAGACAACGCAGAGACCAGACAGACATACTCCTGGCCAATGCACATTCCCACATCAGACATACATAATCTCACTGCTGCACTAACAAATGTCTACCGAGAATGCTGGAACATTTAAATAGGATCTAGGCTAACATCTAATTATACTGAAGTGGCATCGTCTTTGCTTGTCAGAAAGCAGGGATGCTACACAGCTCCTTAAGTGACATGAGACAGCCCCTTCCCCACTCGGTGCTCTGGCTGGTTTCGGCAACCACACTAACCACGGATCTCCTAAGTGATGGGTACCCTGACTTCAGTAATTACAGCTCTTTCTCCCTGAGACAAGCGTGGATGTGCACAGCTGCCTGCCCCGACGGTCTGCGCTGGAAGCTCCTTTATATAGAAATTTTAAGCTCTCCGCCAGCTGCAAAGCTGGGCTCTCAGCTTCATGTTCCTTTCTTCTGGAGGGAAGGGGGAAAAGTACAATGTCAAAATGTTCAAGGAATAGAATGTATTTATTTGGAAATGTGGTTAAGAAATTGCTCTAGCTGATAAAGTTTAGGCCTTTTTACACATTTTCTTCTATTTTTTTCCTCTCCTTTTTTGCTTCTCATCGGCACAATTCTCTCACTCCTACAATTGCATTTATTGTGTGTTGGTCATGTTGTTATGCTCTTAAATTGGATGTTCTCAATCCTTCTTTTTTTATTTACTTTGAAACACAAACTCTGTTTCCAATTCCAACACGGTAATTCTACAGCAAAGCCCAGGGGAGCTATGAGTGGATAAGGAATGAAATACTGGACTCACTTAATAGTAAAATTAGCTGGATCCACCGTTTTACTTTCCATCCATATTTTATAAAGAAATCACATCCAATAGGCTTTGGTTTCACCATCAGGATTTTCTGATATCCTCCTACATTTGGACTTACGTTTGGCTCACAGTAAATTGATAGATGGGGCCAGGGCTTAAGAGCTTTGGTAATTAAAAACTTCCCTGCCATTTTCTGCATGCACAAGCAGATTATCTGGTGCTGCAGAGACTCTTACAAATGATATTCTAGCTGCCAGCATCGCCAGAAAAGTCAGACACTTTTCCTTGTATTAAGTTCCAAAATAGCATATGGTCTAACAGCCTCTAAAAGATGCTGTTGAAGAAGACAGTCGCTGACAAGGTCAAGCCTGGTCATAGCTGGGGAGATGGGGCTTATCCATAAACAGAAGAGGACTGGAAAGCAGCTCGGCTTCTGGTGTGAGCAGATCTCAGGCACGAAAGCAGACCGATAAAGCGGCTTGCCCAATCCCAAGGAACTGAACTGCATCTTCATCCACCCTGTTGTGAAGCAGCTCTGAATTTGGCAAGTGACTTCCAGACCGAGCTTGCATAACTGAAAGCATGACTTTACCCAAGAGCTGAATTTATAAAGGGCTATTAAAAGAATGGCCTGGCTGGTTGCTTGAGTCAGTTTTTTTTATCAAAATGTTTTCTCAGCAAGCCCACAGCACCAAAGGCATTGTGTATCTGTGCATGCACATACAATACCATTTGTATTATTTTCTCCTATGGCCAGTGATTATGTATGCTTCTTAGAAGCTGCTTCTGTGTGCAACACTACGACAAACAGAGCAGAAATTATTTTTAAAATACACATGCAATGGTTATAGTCCTCTTTTCTTCTTATTGGCAATATCACAAATCTACTACTAAAAGATAAAAGATTTTATTATTTATTGTTGGGGGTTTTTTTGTTTAAAAAAAAAGCTTGTACACCAAAGGTGCCTTTCTTGGATTATGTCCTCATCCACTGAGGGATTTATATGAAAAACAAATTTTTTCATATTTCTGCCTACAGGATCTAAAATGTCCTGTGAATCTATCCTGATCTAAATCTGCATAGAGTTACTGACCAATCAGTTCTATTAAATTTGGTGGATTTTTCTGAATTCATAGCATTATAATAGAGATCAAACTGTGACCCTGATTTTTAAGATGTTGCTAGAAGGCCAGCCTTTCAGAAACTCATGAGCAGACCATTCCTCTCCTCTGCCTTCTCTCTAAAAATGAGAGGCTTTGAGGTGCCTCAGGTTGTTGAGCCAAAATATTGAGTCATTTCTGAAAAGTGACTCTTTTTAAAAAGCTGGCAACCTTATCTACCTGCCTCTGACAACACAGCGGCCATGAGGACTGCCTGGATCTTGTAAATAACAGTTGGTCAGTGTAAAAGAGGCCTTACAGTTTAAGGTGCTTTGATGTTATTTCATTTTACGTGCTTCGATTTGATTCATAAAGTGGTGCTTAGGAATTCTTTGTAGTGTTCCTTAACATGAGTAAATTTCCAGATGCTTTCCTTCCACTATAGCTCTGATTATATCTTGGGAACAAGCCTTTCTGGTTAGAGGGTGCCATTTTTAAACATTCATTTTTCAGGCTAAGTTTGCTATTCAAGTTCTGGTCTGTTGCCTTCTGGATTGTGACAAGCATTGAAATGCTCTTAAAAACAATGATATCATTCTTCTCAAAAAGTCTCTGTTTCCTCTTATTTCTTATGTCTAAAGTATTTTCTGGGTAATGTCAGCTGCATGCCATTTATTGAATTATTAGGCTTCAGACAGGTTTAGCAAACAAGTGATTGATCTTAAAAAGCTGGATTTTTACATATGCAAACAGTGGTGTATACAGCATGTTTATGGTACTGTCTTTCATAGTTTTGAGACAAACTAGAGTGGACAAAATTTGGGTTTCATGGAGGGGAAGAAGAAGAAAGTTGGTGGGCAGATTTTGACTTCATACAGATACAAATTTCCTAGCAATTATCAATTATCTTTTATTATAAAGATACATTCACACCTGATTTACCACACTATCCTTCTGGATTGTGTTAAATTAAATCAAGTTTCTCAAGATTTACCATAATATGCCCTAGACTGGATTCTAGCCAACAATTTCAAAAGGGAGAAAGGGTTTGGGCTGATTTTATTTTAGGAACTCACAGTGATTCTTCCTGAATAAAGAGTGTGAATGCACATTTCTCCGTACAACATTATTGTAGTCATGTTTATGAATTAGATCCATCAGACTGTACAACATTAAACAACTGACATAATGGCAAGCTTTTTTTTTTTTTTTATATATATAGTGCTGTAGGCATATGCATTAGAAAATAAAGATGGAGTCTTGCTTAAGAGAAATGACATGTTAATTCAAAACAAGAGCAGCAGCAGAAGATAATAAATACAGGAAATTTTTTTGTGGAAGGCAGGATAAAAATGAAATAATGAGCTTATGTGACTGTCTGGGTATAACTTCGGAATTGCTTTATCATGTTTAAATAAATATAGACTAGTCTAAAAGTCTTTAAATAAATAAAGACTAATCCAGGAATCTACTCGGGGAAGCAAGTTTTGACAGGTACATAATAACCATATATGAATAGTAACTACAGGCAGCCCGTTAGCTTCCAGTCACATGCTCGGCTCGTTAAATCATGGTGCCTAGTTGAGTGACAAATTTGCAGGTCTTCTTACAATTTGGATTGATGTCATAATTATGAGACACTGATAAGTAAATGCTTTCAGTTGTGCAAGTAAGGCAACTACCTTTCTCTTTTACCCTTTAAATGAACTATAAGTTTAGGACATGAAATAGTCCTAAAAAAATGAAGAATGAATACTAAAAGCGCAGGAGCTGCTCTGCTCAGCCCTGTTACAGTTGTCACCGCTTGGCAGAAGTCCCCGAGCATGGCTGCTGTTACACCTTTGCTTCAGGACTTTGGTTACCTTTAAAATGATAATAAATAAAGGACCACCACCTCCTCTTGCTAGTTACAGAGTGCAGTTCCCAGTCTTCCAAAAGGAGTCATTAAGTCAGAGGTCAGTAAGATTGCAAGAGTAATAACAGAAACAAAAAGCTAAACAAGTCCAAATGGAGCCATAAAAAAGCCATTTTGCACACACCAGCATATTTTCAGATTAGTGTTTTGCAAATCACTGGACCTACACCCATTGCCCTATTTTTCACCTGCTGCAAATCTCTCAAAGCATCAGTGATGCTGTTGGAGTGGACTTGATGCAGCCTACAATGGTGATACTGGGAGAGGAGAGTGTGGTATATGCCACTGCTTCTCAGCTTGGGGTTGCCTCGCAAAGTGTCTATGGGGAAAAAGGAAACAGAACATATCCTGCTCACCCAAACACCTGCAACTGAGAAAAGAAACTAAGTTGGGAAATATCAAGCTATATAAGAGCATTCAGAATTTATGCCAATTGAGCAGCAACACTGTAGAGGCACTGGGATGTTTTCAAAAAATTTTAGATGGTCTCATAGAAAAGGTTGAGAAGCACCATCCTCTGAGCATCTGCATATACCCCTCGCAGGTCAACATCACTCTCTTGTTCTGTGAGAAGGACGTGGAGGTGACAGACGTCCTGATCTCTTAGTGTTTGGATCAAGCCATTTGTTTGCAGGCTAAAGGCTAAATTGATCATGCAGGAAAATCCAACAGGGAAACTGTCTCTTGATTTCCAGGAGAATATTTCAGAAGTCAGGAAATTGCCACTAAGTTTCCATTTTGATGCAGAAAACTTAAATTGAAGCAAAATGGTATTTTCAGTGGAGCTTTAATAGAAGCTTGCTTTGTATTGACTTTACTGGCAGTTATTCTCAGTCAAAGCAAAAAGAAGAAAAAAAAAGTGGATGAGGAGGAATGACAACAAAAAAAAGACAGGCTAAAGATTTTTTGAAGGACAACTGCTACAAAAGCCATGGTACTTGCACATGGCATATCACTTCTGTGAGGGGGTTTAAATTTGCTGAAAATATTCTCTCTCAAGTAGGTGGAAAACAAATTGCTGTTCTACCTTTGAGCCTGCCACAAGACCAAATCCATGCCCATCTACAAAGTCTATTGTTGGCTAGATAACCTGGTCATGAAGTCATTGATCTGTAAGGACTGATGGATTTTGCTTTCATAACTTTTATTAGAAGGTTATTTTTAATTAGAAAGTATTACTTCTGTATTATGCAATTGTAAGGCTTTCTGACCAGGGCAGTAACCAGTTCATTGTTCTTATATCATAGACAAATGCTGACATGACACCTTTTTCCAACTATTCGGACAAGCAATCAGATACAGCCAAAAGCAATTACTTAAGAAAATGACCCAAGAAGGGCCTGAAATTTCCTTGTGTGGAACAGACTAAATAATCCCTTGCAATTCGTTTCAAGGCCATTTGTTCTGATTTTGAAAAAAGCTCCAATTACTTTTCTCAGACTTTATTGACAAGTACTATAAACACATTAAATGATCTGAAAGTATTTGCAGAAGAGCTTACCAGACAAAGAATGAAGTTCATCTTTCCATTTATTACTGGTTTGAAGAGGGATACCACAAAAGGATGTTACAGAATACTTGAGGCGTCATTCACAAGGACAATTCAGTGACATTTGCAGATGTTGCCCTCTCTTGGTTACGTCTGCTAGTGATTACTTACCGAAGTCACCTTGTGTGGACTCTCTGTGATTGTGTACCACTTCTACTTCAAAAAGTTTCAGTTTATACATCACAAAGAGGAAATAGCAAGTGGCAACCAAAGAACAGCGTCATCTATGTGCCAATACAAATAGCAGTAGAAAGTCCGGACCTCATCTAAGGATGAGTGTGTTTGTGAATACTGAGTAATTGTCTGCGTTGAATCATAGCACCAAATTATTTCCCCCCATCTGAAGGGCTCTAAGTGCACAGGTAGAGCGCGGTGGCCTGGCACCGGAGCGGGAGTGCTCTGCTTCCATCTCTCGGTGAACAAGAGGAAGAGCAGCCAGATGAGACTCGTCTGGATTCTTCACTGATCCAAAAGCCAGAGGAACAGATGCTTCAAGGGGGAGGACAGCTGTGCTATCACAGACAGGGGAGCACGGATAGAGACTCATTCACGTAAGCTTTTCTCCCAGGGTGTTCCCACCACAGCTCTGGGACTCACCGTAACCGCAGCTACGTGTGAAGTGTACAGGTTGTGGCGCTGATCCAAGAAGAGAGGAAAAAGGTGTCCGGTTTGCGGTAAGGGATCTTTTCAAATTACTGTCAGATGCTGATTCCTAGCCATTAAAACTCATATGACTTTGGGAGGATTCTTCAATATGCAGTGACAAAGAGGGAAACAAGGACAGAGAAGTGCCTTCGCAGGGGATACTGCATTGACAGCTGAAGCCAACAAGGCTGGCAGCAGCAGAAGGACCAAAGCTCAATCTCTGTTGGTAGGATAAGGGGTGCAGCTGCAGGCAACAAGCACAGGGCACTTCCCAGCTGCCTAGAACTGAGGCCACCACACGTCTGGGGACTGGGGGAACATACAAACCACTGGCACCAGAGCCAGGCAGAAAAGTTGCCTCTCTGATGCTGGCAGGCTCTGGGCTGAGTTAATAAACTCCTGCCAAAGGCAGTGGGGATGGATGAGAGGGTGACACACCCCCAGAGCACAGGAAGCTGCCCACCCTGCTCCTTCGGCTGCATAACAAAATCTCTGGGGCTGGGAGCTGCAAACCCTGCCTCACAGGGTGCTGAGGAAAGGGAGGGTCTCAGCCACAGATCGGACCCTCACCGCCTTGCCGCCAGCTGCATAGCCTGGACAGAAATATACAGAATTGGAGCCACATGAATTTCAAAAGCTACAAGTTAAGCAACTTTTTAAGAGGTATCATTACCCTTTCTTTCCATAACAGAAATCTCTGTTATGGTATTTCATGGTTTTTTCCCCTTGAAAAAAATTCTTGTTGGTTCTTTCAGAAACGCCAGGTGGACACTTATGTGTGCTTCCAATCCCAACTCCTGTTGCTGCTAAGAACTCTGGCAGAAGAACCACATATATTTAAAAATAACAATGAAAAGAAATGGGCTAATTTAATTACTAGACACAAAATTAATTTCTTCACATTATACTGAACATATTGCCTGTATTTATAATAGGGAACAGATACTACCCAAACTCTTCCATGAAATAAAATACCCAATTTTATTCCAGCACATCTACCTTGTTCTACATTTAGGTACAATTCTCCACCTGAAATATTTGGCTGTTTTAAGAGGTGGGCTTGTATTCACCCATATTCTCTGGTTTCAAATGCTTGGAGATTTTAAGTCTAACCATACCATTTTGAATTTTTTCTTAGAGCCACTGCTGTGTTATGAGGTGGAGGGGCCTTGGGGCTTTTTACCTACTATTATTTGCACTCTGACCTTTAGCTTTGTCTTAATTAAGATTCTCATGGAAGCATGCAGTAGACCAATTAAGTAGAAACACAATATATAAAGCATAAGTTTTTGTGCTTTCATTTTACCTTCAGCGAACTGTATGAGATTATAAACTGAGTAAAACACAATAGAAAATACAAACTCCCACTTGAGAATGCAGTCAAGTATGTGTTTTTCTTATACAACTTCTTAAGTATGGAATTACCTCTACATCTATATTTAAGTCTCATTTACTCAGAGTAAGTATGTGTTTAAAGGCATTCTTGACTCAAGACCAAATTTTAAAACTATTACTCATTTTTTACTGAGACAAAGTTTTAGGGAAATAATATTACAACACATCCTGTGACTTTTAAGGGTATTCAGGGATGTCATCATTAAAGAGAAACATTAAAGAGTTTTTGGATCAGCAACCTAAGTAAAAATTAGTATTTCACTGTTGAATTTTAACGTTGATAATTTATTGATAACTTATGAAGACTCATAACCTTGGGATTATCATTCACTAGAAGCAGATGTGTTCAAAGTACTACATACTTCTTGCCATCCAGATGACATTTCTTGGGAGTTATAAGTGGCTTTTATGACTACTAGCCTTAAAAAATTTACTTACCATCTACTGATCCTTTCTGCTCACTTCCACTTAAGGACCAGAAGTGTTTCACTGCAGCGTGCTCAGATCACCTGGTTACTGAAGTGAATCTCCAACTCCCACCTCTGTGCAATGAAACCTTTCAAAATCTATTCACGCTAGCTGCTAAAGAAGGGGATAAATATATTTAGCTCAAGGAATAGTGCTAGGAATCTGTCTAGCTTGTGATGGAAGAATACATTTGGTGAAATGGTAAAATGATAGTATCAGTTTGTTACTGAGCTGGGATCAAGAGACCACCAGGGTAGCTCAAGCCCATAGGAAGCTGTCTCAAATACCAGAGCTGTAGTTCAGTCTGGTTTCGTCAGTTTAGTGCCAGTGACATTTTTCTTCCCATTTGAGTCAACAGACTTTTGGGTTTTGGTGGCTGTTGGCACATAATACCAGCCTTTGAAATACTGATTGCTCAGCCAAAGTTAACAGAAACAGCTGCAAAACAAGATGTCGTTATCTCTGGGTCTTGCTCTGAGTGAGCTACAAGTGCACTGCCATCTGCAAAGAGCAGTTCTTTAATAAGGGGGCTTCTGAAGCCTTTTTTCTGCATATAAACAAGCCAAATTATAAACGTTGCTTGGGGAAGTCTGAAACTGGACTCTCAGAGACAGACTCTGTGTTGTTCCATTTGTTGCTACTGCAAAAATAAATCTCTGTAACACTGAGATGCTGTAGCTCTAATCACGTTTTGTAAGCTGGCTTTCCATCCAAATAGCCATCTGAAGATGATCACTTCTTCAACTCCTCTGCTTTGTGCCAAAGAGGAAGAGTTAGGTTGGGGGTTTGGTGGTTAGGTTTTTTTAATTTTCATATTATTCTGCATTAAGGCATAGAAAGGTCTGTTTAATTCTTTAAACTCCTCCTAATAGTGTCAAATAGCATTAGACAGCCTGGTGGTTATAAAGCCACAGCTGTAAAAAAAAACCATGGTATTGCATGAACATGGCTAAGACAGATTTAAAGCAGTATTTTGCATGAAGCAGACCATAAATACACAGTCATCTCTGCAATTGCAGCACATTTTTCTAACCCATTGCCTAGTTGATACTACAAACATAAGCATCTTTAAATTGTTGCAATACTGCTGCTTACAGACAAATATATATATATATATATGAACAGTGGCTCAAAGACATTTTGAATATTTCATTTTGTATCACACAGAAGCAATGGTGAGGGCATAAAAGACGATCATCAATTTGAAGTCTTGGCTATTGATGTGTTTTAATGATACCCTTTGATTTTTTTTTTAAGTTGAAGACAGGCAGAGACTGCTATTAACTGAATGTAATCTTGAAGAGTTCATGACCATGACAAATTTTAAACATCTTGTATTCTACAGGTAAAATACGAAGTTAACTGAAATTCTACAGTCAGCTAATAATTATGTAGATGTAATACTGGAAAATAAAGAACCTAATTTCATATCCATTAAAGTCAATAGGAATCCAGGCATTAAAGATCACACAGTTGAAGTAAAATGATTTTATGAGATTTATATGGACTCTTTGTACCAGAAAGCCTTCTCATGTGCATGGTGTTCTAGATTTTCACAAGCTCTTTTATAATGCATTGCTCCATCCATTTCTCTTTTCTCAAAAGTCAGGGACAATTCATTGGAAAAACAATGACAACAGGTTTTTATTTAAAAAAAAAAAAAAAGAATGCATGGCAACAAGGAAACTGGGTTAAGAAATGGAAGGAAGCATGGAACAAGACACATGAACCAGGGAGCGAAGATAGAAAAGCCTGGAAGAAAAAGACATTGAATGCAACTGCAGGGCTCTAAAACAGGCACAAGGATTAGGCAGTGGTCGGAACAGAGTGGCTGAACAGCCATTGAAAGGAAGTCGATTTGTAAACAGGACTTCAAGCAACAACAGGGAATGGCTTCATTGCAGTAAGCGATGGTAAATAGGAACGGCTGGGCTTGTTCGGAGCTGTGGGAAACATTAGCAGAGTCATAAAGAGCTGAAGTCTTTTATTCATTTAAACATTTTAAGCATAGCATTTTCAAACATTTTTTTTCCCCTGGTATATGGATAAAATTATTTCCTTTCATTCCTACCCATTACTCAGTCTCCCTTTTAGGTTGAACATCTGCATATACTTTCTATGTACCACTAAATCTTTAGGAGAAGACACTTGGTTTGATTGGTTTCACAGCTTTTGTCAAAGTAGAACTGTCTTCCTAATATTAAGCAGGTACTGAAGGCTTACCATCTTCAGTATGAAGTCAGTAAGCTCCAACATAAGTTTAACATATGAGCTTAAAGTTAAACAAGGCTTAAGACTATTTCCTAAACATGGAGGCTTTTCTGAATCAAGGCCTTAGAATAGAACTGGTGCTCTTTAAAGCTGTAGGAAGATACCCAAGCAATATTTTAAGCATTGCGATTAACAAATAAAACCACTGTTAACACTCATAAATACATTTTATCCTTTTTAATAAACTTTTGGGCGCTATTTCTAAAGAATGGGAATGTAAATTAAATTTCCATAAAGACTTCCAAATCGCCATGCACTCGGTTGTTTAACTTGGAGTTACACCTACATCTTTATTTAGGTATGTACCTAAAAATGACCTGATTTACTGAGGGCAAGGCTATGTGTAGGTAGCAGTTTTATTAGGACACTTGGGATAGTTGGAAAAAACATTTTTTCAGGCCCTCAAGCTCTTCAAGTCTTAAAAGCTTAAATTCAAACTAAATATCAGTTGCTCTTAGTTTAATTATTTTAAATTAGCTGAATACGAGAAGTCTTTTGATACAGAAGGAGCAGAGGGGGGTGTTTGCCAGGGAAAAGGAGGTAAGGTATGAGCAACAACAAGACAAAGAGGAGACTGCAAAAATTTTGCTTGGACAGAATGCGATATAAAATCAGTGATACAAGTGTCTTTGGTTAGCCAATAACCTTTGGTATCAAGCAGAGTTATGACTTCGAGTTCTCAGACTTCTCCACAAGAAGCAAGATCAGAAGAAAATAGAAGTGATGGTTTCGTGAGGAGTGACTGTCAGTGAGGTTAACGCTGACTTTGGTCCTTTTGATTCAGAATTGAAGCTTCTATCCCAGAAGTCAGAAAGTAAGCTATGCAGCCATGACAGCTACTGACATGGTGCCAAATTAGTTATGTTTTGAATACAGATGCCTGGGAGCTGCGATGGTTTTGATGTGCCTATGCTCATGCAGCTCCCATGCAAGTTAGCCCTTCTGGACTGCTCCAACCCTTTTATTTTCAGCTCTACTAACGTATGTGCAGTTTTGACCTTCAGTTTTTGTAGCTCTCTACTTTGTGATCTAGATGGGATACACAGGTGTCTAGACCAGTTTTGCAAAGAGAATTAATACGGGGTTTTGGCACTGCACGGTACCACTTTAATGCAGCCTTGTGCCTCTTTGTACCATCTTGCCAGATTGTTTTAGCGGAGTGGTAAATGCAGCAATGTGTTCTCTCTTGAGATATTAGCATTTCTGGATTCGTGGCATGATTTGACAGGATCCAGATGCCAAATATGTATTTTTCCAGTGCTGTTGCCTTGAGGCGTATCAGGCTCCAGATTTTTAAGGTGCAGTAGGGAAGCTAAATAATGTTCTCCGTTGAGCCAAAATTTGGAAACTGGAGTTTGGAAAGCTGGGACAAACTAAGTGGCAAGACCTGGCAGGATTCAGGACTCAGAGCCAGATTTTCAGAACGTCCTGATCTTGATTCTCAACGGCAGCACGCTTCAGGTGCCCGACATCAAAAAGTTACTCAGCCACGAAATCCCTGCCTCTCGCTCGGCTGCACGGGGAGAATGAGGAGTTGGATAGTGGTTTACGCACCTACTCTTTCTTTTTGTTCTATTTGAACATACCCATGCGGGGAACAGAAACAGGCAGGAGCCCGGCACTCCGGGCGTTTCACTTTTTCCCACCGCGGCGCATCGCTCCTGCCGTAACACACTTCCAGGCCACAGCCCGGACGCTGCCGCTCTGCCGCCCGGCGCGGCGCGAACCGCTGCCCCGGCCCCCGCCCTTCCCACAGCCGCCGGGACGCCCCTCACTCGTCCCGCCGCGCCGCCGTGCAGGGAGCCACGGCTGCCCGGGGAGCCTCCCGGGGACCTGCGGCGGAGGCCGACCGAGCATCCCCGGGGCGGGCGAGCGAGCGAGCGAGCGCCGGTGCCGGGGCGGGCCGTGACTCACCCGCCGGGGCCAAGCGGGGAAACTCCCGCTGCCGCCGGGCTCCGCCGCCGGTGGCAGGGCGCATGTGCGCAGGCCCCCTGCCTCCGCGCCGCTCCTCGCACCCTCCCTCCCTCCCTCCCTCCCTCT
>VXBL01001839.1:1620530-1692113 GCA_013400195.1 Aramus guarauna
GCGGGGCAGGGGCTGCTCCCGGTCCGGCCCCGGGTCCGGCCCCGACCGCGGCTCCGGTGCCGAGCGGCGCGGGACAGCGCAGCGCCGGCACGGCCCCGAGCAGCGCGGGGCTTCCCTGCGCCCGGGGAAACACCAGCTGCCGCCGCTTCCCGGTGCTGCGGGGGATGCTGTAAGGCTGCCCGGCGCCCGAAACCCGCGGTGTGCTGCTCCTGCGGTTCTTCACCTCTCCTTGGGATGAAACCGCCCGCAATTAAGGAAGCTGAGGTTGCCTTGCTTGCTCAGCTGTCAACCCTGCGTTGCACAATTTGTAGCCACCTCTTGGTGTTGATTTAGAAGGAAATCTTAACCGCGCTGTCAGGCTTAGAACTGGCAGGGGTAAAATTTAGGATTTTCGGGGTCTGGTTTCTTCATTTCCGTATCGAGATTTTCACCAACGTGTGTCACAGGTTGGCAGCCAGATGCTTTTGCAAAATGGATGAAATCTCAAATACTCTGCTAGGTAAATGTAAGTTACATATTGTCTGGCAATAGTATTTTGGGTAACAGGTGATAAATAGCTTTCTACAAATGTAATATTCATGCATTACAAATGTGGGGAGTTCTATAAAGGAAATTAATTCTTTTTCACATCAGTGGATGCTAGTGTCATCATCCTTACATAAATCATTAGGGAATTTTCCTGTGGCACAAGCCATTTAGGCAAACAAATTATTTAACCTTTATAAAGAAATAGTGTTACACACTGTTATCACTGCTGTCAAATATATTTTTTTATTTGAGTTCATACTCAGAATAAGCAAAGTTCTAATAAAAGATACATGTGCCCCACCCCAATAAGTTTACGGCCTAAGACGCAAAGGCTAGGATACACACAAGTAGTTACCTCCTTAAAATCCGTGAGCGTTAGACACTTAAATGCCTCTCTCCATCAGGTCCTTAGATCTTTTAAAGTAGCCAAAATAAGAACATAATTTGATTAAAAGCATACGATCAAAAAAATTGCTGTAGTGAGTTGGACATGTAGTCCAATATCCTGGCTCTGACTATAGTCATTAGCAGAAGCTGAAGGGAGAAAAACGTAAGGAACAGGATTGGTATACAGCAATCTTTTCCTGGTCTATCCTTTCAAGTTTCTGCAAATCGTAGTACAGGGATTTCTTAAACTGGGGTTTGTTCCAAGACCATCATATTTGATAAGCCCTTGAATTTCTCTACTCCCTTTTTTTAATCCATTTATACTTTGGTCTCAACCACATTCTGTGGCAATGAGCGCCACAATTTAATTATGATTTGTGTGAAAAAGTACTTCCTTGCATTAGCTATTAACCTGCTGCTTGATAATTTCATTCAGCGCTCCGTAGCTTTTGTATGTGACAAGGAGTGCACACTGTGTCTGTGCAAGGTGCTAGGAGTGTCCTCTCACACCAGAGCAGGTACAGCGCCAGCAGATCAAGTCCCTTCATTTTATCCGTCACTGAGTTGGGAGGTCTGTCTAGGGGTGTAAAGCCATATTCAGCCATCAGTCTTTATGTTGAAATCTACAGATAAGAATACTCATTCTTTTTCTTGTTATGCAACATGGACACTTGTGCACAAAGAATTGCCCTGAACCCATAAACTCATTTCAAGAAGGCTATTGAAAAGCTGTTGAAAATTAACTCCCTGCACTATTGATTTGAATCAAAATCTGACTGGCAGCTTGGTGAAACATTCCCTATCCTAATCCAGTTTTCTACCTACCCTGAAAAGAAGATGAAATGTTTTATTCTCAAAATGGAATTCTTCATTTTTCAAGCAAATGCAAGCTACATGTCAAGTGACATATCTATGAACTCTCTACATTTGAATTAGCATCACTTCTAATTGTTCTGTGTAACCTTCATTATAAGGTTGTACATATTGAACAACATGCACAGCTTCAAAAGTAAAGTTTAAATGTCCCATAAAATCTAACTGATTTGGAAGGAGCTGTGACACGAGTTCTTCTCCTCAAGAGTACTCCTGAGTTTGAATCATGCTTGAAGAGCACTAGTATTGATCAGATCAACATTGCAGAAAGCTTCCCTGACCTCACCGGTAGCCCTGCTTTGATTTCCTCACAAGAATTACAAAGGAATAAGAGACCAGAGAACTACAAACGCACAACCCGGATCCAAAGACCCAGAAGTTCTCACAGTTTGAAATCAGAGGCATACACAACTTGGAGCAACACAATCTACAGCAGAATGTGGACAAATGGAGAACAGCAGAAGCCCATGTGAGCTGAGAAATCTTTCACAAAAAATAAAATACTGGCAACCTCATATCCTGTAATCCTCATCTCCCGAAAGACTAGAAGAAGAAGAAGAGACTGAGTGGTATCATTATGAGGACAGGATAGGAGGGATGTCAGCCAGTCTCAGACTTAAGCCAGTCTCTAACTAAACGTGAGAATGATATTCCACTTAGAAATGGCATATCTGTGTATACGTGTGCATATGTATATATGTGTGTGGCAAACCATATATATATATGTATATAAACTTTCCTTCACAGAAAATACATTAGCTTGAATACATTTTACAATCCTAGCATCTTTTAAATACCACTTTCTTGCTTGTGTCCTTCACACACATGACTTTAAGTCTGAAACATATGGAGTACACTAGAAGTGTGCTGAGTGAAACAGTGTTCACTCTTACAGAGATGTTCCTCAGAATGCCATTAGCTCCCTCCTGATCATGTCTCTGTGATGTCCGGTAGGGATTTATTTTGCACTTGTACAAAGGTGTCACCTTCAGCTTTTTAAATGAAAAATATATCCTCACCATACTTGTAGTGCTTGCTCTGTGACTACAGAAGGAGTTTCCTAAGAACAAAAAATTCATGTGCTAATTAGCTTGCCTTAAAATTAGTTAAAAACTAAATCCTTCAAGAAATTTAGCATCTGCTGACCTCTTCTTTGTCCTAAGTTGTCTTAATAATGAAATAATGCAATCAAACTTTCCATACTGTTAATTAATTAAAAGCTTGTGCATAGGGTATAAAAACAAATGAATAGATTAAGTTGTAATTAGTTTATCTAGTCACGGTTATAGCTAATGGCTCTAACTATACAGGCTGTAAATAGGCTTGTGTGAGTAGCTTTGCTGTGGACTCCTGGGGGGCTGCTGCACCTTCCGAAGGAGCTCGGCCCTTCACCTCGGCACCTCTGTGGGTCTTGGCGTATGGGTCCGAGGTAGGGGGTGCACCCACGTCTCACTCCCGTCCTCCGGCAAGTTAACCAGTTCAGGGATCTCATTTCTGCAAAGGTTTTGTGTCTCGACCCGAAGTCGGGTGTCTGCACTCAGAAGCTTTCCCGTCGCGCTGCTGCTGTCTCTGAGGTGCGCAAAGGAAGCAGCCATGCAGTGTGACTGTGGCAGGAACCGAGGGGAACGCTTAAAGCGTGCAAACAGATGAACTCAGGGGCTGCAGTGCTCCTCCTGCCCAGCCACCATGTAACCTGGACCTCAGCTAAACCTTGGTCCTCCAAACCAGCGTAGGGGCTTGATTCCCTAGTGTGTTTTGTCTGTTTTGCATTGCTCAGGTGATGCAAAATAGATGTAAACTCAATTTAAATGATGGGTGTGCTTTCAATAATCTGTGCTGTTCTGGTATATTAATGAATCTGAGCTTAAATTTAAAAAAGAAGAAAGAAAAAAAAGAATAAAAGTAATGCAATCAAATTAAGATTGATTCTATCATATCTTCATATAAGTTTTGAGTGATAGCTTTGTCTCTAAGTTCCTTGTTTATAAAATATGAATGAAATGCTTCTTAACCTTTCATACAATCAAAATTGTCATACATTATTTACTTTGTAAACAAAGGACAGTAAGTTCTTAGAAATCAGTAAATTTGTAGACAGAATGTATGTGGGGGATTACAGGTAGGGAGGTAGAGTAGAAATAAAAGGTTAATAAAGTCTTAAATCCTAAATCCAAGCATTACATATTACTTTAAGACACTCAGACATTTTAAACACTACATCTGCAGTGCATAATCTTTCTCTGTGTAAAAAATACTACATATCTAGCCCAGTTTCTTCAGTGAGAAAGGGAGTAAATTAGTGAGTGATGCATTACCACAGCTATGCAGCATCTGCTACCAAAGCAGCTTCACTTAAAGCCGTTTGGCTGCTCTCTCCAGTGATGCCAGCTCTGTGCTTGCTGAAACACGAGAGAGATCGCAAGCCAGACCACTCTGTATAGCCTTAACTGCATGTGTACAGACTAGCAGAGAGTATACCAGAGAAATGCTGCCTTTAAAGGGAGACTGCCACTTCGTCACGGCTCCCTGCTGTAGAAGTCAATTGATTATGCCACCTTGCTCTGCAATTTTAGTTACGTGTAAGTCCAGGCAAGACTGGGTCTTGTTCTGTTTTAGGAGGGCTGAGTATGCTTTGGGCTGTTCTGCTGTGCTGTGGTACGCTGTAACAATGTCTCCGTTTATCAGCAACTCATGTCAGTTACAGTAAAATAATCCTATGAGATACGGCAATTAAACCACAGGAATCATGGATGAAGGCTGTCATGGTATCCTTAGCACAGCACTTTTATGCCACGGGAGTTCAGACAGCTTTCAAATGAGAGAGCTGAGAACGCTGGGCAGCCCAAGAGGCAATGCATCCCGGGCACAGCGCGGCCGCGGGAAGGAGCTTCGGGAAGTCCTTATGCTGCTCACAGTACCACTGGCCGGCCAGTGTCACCATAGACACACCGATCTCCTAAAAGTCTAAATTAGAGGGAAATGTATAGTAAATGTTTAATACCATGGTTACTGTTTATCATTTATGTAATGAGAGCAGTCTTCTGAAGTAAGGAATTTCTTATCCAACCCGCCTTATCATGACAGCACTGCAGGCAGCGCACGCTCTCCGATATTCACATTGCACCAGACCTTTGGGTGGTGTAGGTGCTGCTTTCTCAATGAATTGCATCGTAGGAAAAGCAAGAACAGTGAGTAATAACTTCCTGTACGAGGGCTTCACAAGTAGCCCTGTTTTAATGAATGTAGGTGGGAAGTGTGATCCTAATTGCTCAGTATTGAAAAGGTACTTTTATTTCCAAGTCTTATTATCTTTAGAAATTACAAAGTCCTAAAATATTAATCAGATACTTCATAGCTTTCAAGGTGGGTTTGGGAAGACAGGAGTGAAATGTGTAAGTTATTTCTTATCGTTCAGATATAATGGTTTAAAAATAAATCCACAAATTATTTGGATGCTTAAGTCTAAACTAGTTTGTTGGAATGCAGTTGTCATATAATAGTCTGATAATCTAACTGATACGGCTTGATATATCTGATAATCTGGTAACTAGAGTTTATTTGTAGCATTTTTTCACGAACTATAAATTATGAAGTTATGAAAGTGGCAACTTTGACCTGATAGCTCACGTAAGACTGGGCATTGGTCAGTGATACAGTAAACAATAATTCACTATACAGAAATCTGACTGTTAATTGGATTTGTCCTGAGCTCTCTCCGCAGAAGAACCATCCCGTATCAAGTATCTGTCTCAAAGCCCATGTCTGCACTGCAAATTGCAATGTAGGGCAGAGATATCTGACAAAGGTTGGACACTCAAAAAATTTAGTTAAAGCAATGCTGAGCCCTGTGCAAGAAAATGACCCTATTTTACATCTACTATCTATATGCCGTCTTGCATCCTGCAGTATAGGCTACTCAGAAACTGAGAAATCCACTCCTGAAATTTTTCTGTTTTTAAGCTAAATGGCTCCTGACAGCATTTACCATGAAATAGGTTCCATACTCCTTCAACCGTTGTCTGAGCTCTTCTTAAACGTGCTTCAACTGATCAATAACCCTCTTCATCTAAAGACATCACTACTTGTTTCAATAGCAGTCACTGAAAGAATACAGAAGCAACATGGCTTTCGCATGGCCGTCTAAGATTTTGGCTTTATGTAGCCAAGATGGCACAGCTCTTTTGGGTGCAGGATTGCACTGAGCACTTCATTTACTTGCCGTCACTCTTATTCTTGTTAGAATCCCAAGTTATGTCTCCGTAAAATAACAGAGGTGCCTGAGGTTGTGCACCAGAACTTGATCATCTGCGCACTAAATCATTAGAATGGTCCCAAACCTGGCTGGAAAGGTACCACAGTCCAGAGACCATTCTCAATGAAATGCTTGTATGAGGCTGTCTTGTTATCCAGAACGGGCCGGTCTTATATGAGTATAATTAAATTGGCCATTTGGCCTCAGAGCCAGGGAGCAATCCCTGGAATTTCTTAGCTTTCCAGTACAGACACATCACATCTCTTCAGGATATAGCCTTCAGCCTCTGACTTTGTCCTGCATCCTTTCTTCTTAGACATACGATATTAAATTCAACCACAGTAAATCCATGTTTGCTGCGATTTACTTACCAATGGATCCAGATTACCTTAAGTCAGTGATTTGTCCTCGTTAGCTTACATTGTTCCCTTGATATTCGCCTACTACAGACAATAGCATTAGTGATTTTTATGGTTCCTTCTGTTTCGTTCACAATAGAGGGGAAGGTTGTCAAGTTGTGTAGAAGAACATACTCTTGAAGGATCAAATTAGAAACACACCTGCTTAATAATTATTCTCCATTTTTTATTTCAGACCAAGATTTATCAGTTTTTAAGAGATTTAATGTTTGTTATCTTGATTTTTTATCATGTTTATTCTACAATCACAATATTGCATGTACTAACAGAAGTGAATGTAGTTATATCAACAATATAGCCATCAATTTTAGCAATCAAATTTGAAATCTTCTATAAAGTATTAATATAGCTGCATCTCATATTGATCTCATATATAGTTTTAAAATTTGTATTTAGCATAACTCATATTAAATAGCTTTAATTATATTGTGTTCATTCAAGTCTTTCATGTGTTTATTACTGTAGATGTCCTACCAAATCTGTGGGATGCAGTGTGTGTGATTTATGTTCAATAACATAATGTGTGAAAGCAGGTGACATTTCAGGAGCTTTTAAGAAAATAGAGAATCCAGAAAGCTCAAAACAGTAAAAGAGGAGGAAACTGTCCTTCATAATATTATTATTATCTTGAGAACCTAGACAATTTAGTAAGCACTGAGAACAAATACAGAACATGTTGCAAAAAGGCTGGGGTTTAGACCTAGTAAGTCTTTGAGATAATTGTTCCGTCATGCCACCTTTTCTACAAGCTCGCTTTTCAAACAACCACATCACCTCTGCATGCTGGGACACAGTATACAGCACTGCTATTTCACAGAAAAGAAATAGAGAAATAGATTAATTAAGCAATTACAGGATCATACAGTAAAATAATGGCAGATGCAAAAATTAAATATAAAGGGCAAAATTCAAAATTCTTGTTGATTTCCAGGATCAAAATTTAACATTAAGAATCTTGTCTCCCACTCAACTTGACAGCTTCCCTTTTACCAAAGTAATGCTCATACATAAAACATCAGAGAGAGTTCAAGATCCAGAAAATCTCCAGATCCAGAAAATCTCCAGGACAAAAATGGGAATTTGCAGTTGAATCAGAAGTCAGTCTTTCTATTCAAATATTCTTAGACATTCTGAAAATGACCAGAGCAAAACTCATCCAATATAATTACACTGTCCTCTTGAATATGTAACCTGAATATCAATATGAAAAGTATTAGTTATGGTCATACTGGAAAAAATATCCTCAATAAGCAAAAGAGTTCAAAAACATGAAGGCTTTGGATGGCTGAGTAATGTGGCCCTACATTTCAAAAATCAGAAAGAGCAAATGGAAACATATAGCAGGCAGCATGATACCTTCTGCGTGTATCTCCTGATATTTAGCTCATCAGTTCTTTAAAACAACTTGGGATTTTTGCGATCCATTAAACCATTGCCTGTAGATCTGTCATCCTCATAAAATGAAGTAACTCCAATACAGTAAACTCAGTCAAATGACACCTGTCTTTAGCAAATTACGTATAAAAAAATTCTATGCACATTTCTTTTGGCTTGATTGATAGTTTTTATGATAAAAGATCCTGTAAGATCACAGTTATAATACACACGATATTTTTTTTTTTACAGATAATAACAAATGAGTCAACTCATGTCTAATTCTAGCATCAGCATAACTTTTCTGACCCCAGATTACTCTGAATTTTAACAACACTGCATTCTTGGGCTTGATCAGAGCTTGGTAGATTACTCTGAATTTTAACAACACTGCATTCTTGGGCTTGATCAGAGCTTGGTCTAGAGGAAAGGCTTTAATGAGTCTATATCAGCATATGCTTTATATTTGCTTATATATATTTCTTTCTAATTTAGCCTAGGATGCTTTCAATTAATTGCCTTCTGCTTACCACAATGACAGAATACATTTATGGGCTGTGGCATAAATTACTACCAATCAACTCAACTCCTCCAGTAACTTTACCCTGAAGTATGCTGATGACCCAAGTAGGTGCAACGTAGTTTATTTCTTCATGAAAAGTAAGTGACTGCATGTGTGTCATGGTTTGACCTGGCTGGCAGCTAAAACAACCACACAGCTGTTCACTCACTCCCCTTTCCAGCAGGATGGGGGAGAGAATCGGAAAGGAAAAGTAAAACTCATGGATTGAGATACAGACCGTTTAACAGGTAAAGCAAAAGCCGTGCACACAAGCAAAGCAAAACAAGGAATTCATTCACCACTTCCCACGGGCAGGCAGGTGTTCAGCCATCCCCAGGAAAGCAGGGCTCCATCACATGTAACGGTGACTTGGGAAGACAAACACCACCATTCGCAACGTCCCCCCCTTCCTTCTTCTTTCCCATATATATGCTGAGCATGACATCATACAGTATGGAATATCCCTTTGGTCAGTTGGGGTCAGCTGTCCCAGCTGTGTCCCCTCCCAACTCCTTGTGCACCCCCAGCCTACTCGCTGGTGGGGTGGGGTGAGACGCAGAAAAGGCCTTGGCTCTGTGTAAGCACTGCTCAGCAGTAATGAAAGCATCCCTGTGTTATCAGCACTGTTTTCAGCACAAATCCAAAACACAGACCCATACCAGCTAACATGAAAAAAATTTAACTCGATCCCAGCCAAAACCAGCACAATGTCCCTTTAAAGATGGAGGGAAAGGTCTCTTGGAATTCAAGTAAATATTGTCTTAAAGAACTTTAATGTAAGAAAACTAAATTTGTCTGAAAGTGTAATTTATTGCAGACCCAGCTGTAGCTGGGATTCAGTTGGTTTAAGTTTCATAGGGGCTTTAAGACTCCAAATAATTGAATTGCTATTAAAGTATAAGGCATTCGGATGGACTTCTATGGCAGAAACTATTCTTATATGCAATGCTAGCCATCAGTCATATTTCAAACGTGATTGCAAGGCTCTATTTAGGTCCTGTTCAGTAGAGACTGTTCTTCTGGACAGTGAGATCATATGCAACAAGGGGACTGAAAGCCTGAGACACCTTGACTTTGCACCCTATGCTGTGAGATACTATCTGGAATCACGTAAAGACAGTATTTAATGTTTTTAAACCAAGTTGAGTACTATTCATAGAGCAGACGTCCTTTCCCCCCCCACCCCCTGCCATGTTAAACCCCGAGCTACATAGGTGAGAGACTGTTTTAAGTTGTGCTACAGTCCTATCCTCTGAGGTACAGCGTGTATCCAGCAGAGTGCCAAGCAAATCAACTGCTGTTGAACCAGGCTGGCAGCATGTGCTCAGCAGCGCTCTGGATTAGCCTGCTTGTCATTAGCATGGCCAGTCCCAGCAGGTGGCTTAGTAGTGGTTTTGGGAACACTGGGAAATAGGAACATAGACTTGGAGGGACACCCTGGCTAATTGCATCCCAACCTCCAGCTGTTTCCAGCAACCTGTTCTTACCTTTCCTTCCTTCTCTGGATCAAGTTAATATTAAAAGCAGGACGGAGGGTTTTTTACATCTATTCTTACTCAAAGGCTGTTCCAGAGCTCCTATTGAAAACCTTTTTCTCATTCCCAGCCACCTCTTTTCAAAGACAGCTTATTCCACATTTGTTCTTGTGCAATCATGCATATTAAATTGGTCTCACTCCCTTCCATTTGTCCACCTGACACACTGATCTCCCTTTTAAATATTTGTCCCAGTAATGCTCTTTAGATCAAAGGGACCTCAGAAGATGAAGACAACCCTCACAATGCAAGATCTTTATATCTTGTGAAGAAAGGGGGCTCAAATGCCGTGGCAGCAGCACTCCTTCCAATCACAGAACCCCCTCTCTAGCCCTTTCCTTCATAACTTCACCTGTGGAGCTCCCTGGAGTAGGAATGCAGGAGGCTGTGTGACTACTCCATAATCATCCTCTCACTCCTATTTATGTAAAGGGATCCCTTGCTAGGGAGTATTTCAGGCACAGCTAACACCTAAAGATATCTTAGAAGTGTGCTGCTTGAGTTTGATTTCTGTGACACACTGTGAGCCTTACTGTGAATAGTGGCAGCAAAACACATGAGATCATGTGTGTAAGAAAAGACTAACCTACATAAACTTGAGGGAGGGGGTTGGCTGAAACTGTCTTTTTTTTTTTTTTCTCTATCACCAAAATACATATCCATGTTGATCTGGATATGAGAAAGCTTCAGTATCAGTATAATTTCTCTTCTCAGACAAAATGTCTTTTTCAGAAAACTCTTCTGTAAGTTACTTAAAAGTGTTTCTTAATTTTGGCATCTTGTAGGACTAGATAAATAAACAAAATATTAATGTAGACTCTTAGATATTAGTCTAGAAGAGCATTCCAGCAGTAACAACTGCGATGCAAATGCTTTGGTTCACCTACATGAGATTGCACAGGACAAACAAAAATATCATTGCTTTGATTTGCTGCTGCATGAGTCACCTTCAAAAGAAAAGTCAAATCACAAGAGAAAATTAAACATTTGTCAAGGAAATGAAGAATCTGGGCTACTAGGATGAATTGGCTGATGATTATTCTTAGAGTTCAGTTCTGTTATAAACTAGGTTTTGTTGATCCACTTGCAGACTTGAACGGAAACAGATCATGCTGCTTTATGAGGGTTTCAAACTCACATCTAAAAGGTTGTCTTTACACCCAATAAGAGGCTTGAACCAACAATAAGCATGGCATATCCTTTATTCTGCTTGCTATGATCCTACCTGTTACTACGTACCAAGAAAAACACTCAGCCCTATCTCAGGTCAGGGACCTCACTAGGAAACAAAATTTGGGTGTGCCCAAAGTTAGGGTGGCTGAACAATGACCAAACATCTGATGTGATCAGCAGGCAGCTATTCTCCTCACCCCCAAAAAGATGCAATTATAGCATGACCTCAATTTATTTTTTATATTTAAAAGAAGTTGTATTGTTCAAACAAACAGCCATTCAGAAACCATCTAAATTTGGCTTCCAGACTGTTTCAGGTTTTGAATGCCTTGTCACTGCTTCTGGGTGATGTATAATGGAAATATAAAGGGCAGTGCTATTGGCACATTGAAAACACCTCCTCCACATCTCCTTCCTAAGATGTTGCACGGGTGACATACCAGTGGGCAACGCGTCATGAGTATTATCTAGGTGTCAGAAAACAGTCCCCTGATCAGAAAAAGCAGCTACCCTGAGGATGTAGCTATGCATACACTATTTGTTAAAGGCCAGCCTGGAGCTCAAACACCCCCAACAAACCTATGGGGACAACACTGAGTTGGTCTGTGTACCCAGGTGATAAACACTTATATTTTGAGTGTCCAGTGGATGGTTACTCCATCAGGCACTCCACATCCCACCCAAGCCTGAGTGCTGGAGCCTCCCTGGTCCTGCTGCTATCTTGATGCCACACACAGGCACAACACATCTTGTCATCTTGTTCACAAGACAGCAATGTGGATGGACCATGGGAACTAGCCATGCTTAGAGCTGGTGGGGAGCTGTGGGTTTTGTCCCCTTGTAAGCAAAGCTTCTCAAAGGTAGACAGAAAATTTCCACAGCACGTGTTTTTTCCTTGCTAGGACTCTAAACTAATCTGCAACTCCCCAAAATCAAAATTGCAGGTGTGGATTTAGACAATATTGTTGGGAAGAATATTTCACCTTTGTCAGGCTTTCTGCAGAAGCCATCGGTCATAGCACAATTATAGCAATAAGGCTGCAATTTAGGGTGAAGCCAGGGAATGATAATTCAAGTTTGGAGACATTTAGATTGTCTTCAAGAAGTATCTAGAACTTTTTCCAGAATATTAATGAGAATGGGAAGGTTAGAAGTAGAACTGCAGTGATATAGAGGGTCAGCAGCTGGGGATGCTTTCTGACGGTAAGAGCAGACATATACTTTCTTAAGTGCTTGGTGCTACTGCATCCTGAAAGATGGAATAAAAAATATTCACCACAGAATCACAGAATGGTAGGGGTTGGAAGGGACCTCTGCAGATCATCTAGTCCAAGCCTCCTGATAGAGCAGGTTCACCTAGAGCAGGTTGCACAGGATGGTGTCCAGGTGGGTTTTGAATATCTCCAGAGAAGGACACTCCACAACCCCTCTGGGCAGCCTGTTCCAGTGCTCGGTCACCCTCAATGTGAACAAATTTTTCCTCATGTTCAGATGGAACTTCCTGTGTTCCAGTTTGTGCCCATTGCCCCTCGTCCTGTCACTGGGCACCACTGAAAAGAGTCTGGCCCCATCCTNCTAGGTGCAGGACCCTACACACTTGCCTTTATTGAACGTCATTTGGTTCCTCTCCACCCAACTCTCTAGCCTGTACAGGTCTTGCTAAATGGCAGCACAGCTTCTGGTCTATCAGTCACTTCTCCCAGTGAGGAGTATCATAGTACAAAAGTATCATACTACTTGCCCACAGGTCTATCCCAGCAAGGAAACATGTTAGTCCAAGTCAATAATTGCAAGGCAAAGCTTCTTCCTACATTTTCACACAATGGAATGATGAATATGAACACAGGCCTCCACCCTAGCAGAAAAATCTGCAAAATCTTACTTTGTGACCAGACATGCAGGCAGTTCAATTTCATTCTGACTAGTTCTTTCCACAAAACTACAAAAAATTTCCCTGCAGGAGGAAGTGCTTGAGTCAGCTCCACAGAGAACAGAAGTTTATCCTATTCACTAAGTGGGATGAATCTTCTATTGAGATGCTAAATATTGTTTCATTGCCTTCCATACAGCCCTTCCATAAGATTTAAAGAACTTTTTATGCCACATTTATATTCATTGTGAGCCTTTTGCCCCTGGCTCTCCAGCTGTTTCCCTGCTTACATCCTGAGGCAAGAACTGCTGAACTTGAGCAGGAAAACTGAATTATTGACAGGGATGGCCTACAGAAAATTTTAGAGAGTGTGTACACCTCAGAACTCGCTATCCAGATCTTCCAGGAAAAGGAACAAATCTGCAAAAGCAGAAGTAATAACCAGCACAGACTGAGAGAACACAGAAATGTTAAAAGGACATTTAAAGTGTGAAAGGGCAACGAACAGGCATAATAGACATTGAGATTGTAATGGTAGATAGCAGTGAAGGGTACTGAAGGAAGAACAGGAGTCCGGATCCTAGTTAGTGAAGAAAAAAGGAAATTAGTGAAGGAAAGGTGAATTAAATGGCTACTGTGATACAATCTTGGAAGTATGGAATAGGAGAGCAGGACGCTGAAAAGTAAAGGTCAGGGAGCAGAAGGAGGCTTTCTTGCTATGGAAATGGGAATCAGAGAGGGATTTTAGAGCTCAGAAAAATGAACAACAGTATTTTGCAACGGATGAGATGATAAATGAAGGAGAGAGGAGTCAATGGTGACTGAGGTTTAAAAGGTTGGGAACGAAGTGATTTGAAAGATTATGGTACAGCACAGAAAGGAAAATCTGGAGAGGAGATAAAGACATTTTCTCTCTATCCAATGAATTTAAATTGCTAGTGCAACATCAAAGAGAAGAAAGCCATTCACTAGTTGGTGAGAGGCTGAAAAAAGCAAGATCTTACCAACAGTAAACTGACTACATGGGTGCCAGTGTAGACTTAAGGCAGTAGGGGAACATGTTGTGGGAAAAAGAAATCCAGCGTTAAAAAGCTAGAAGAAGAAGCAGGAGATGCTGAAGAATTTTACAGTAAGGACTGAGGGAAATGGGAGAAATATATTATAGTCACTTTATAAAATAAAACCTGATTTCTAATAGCTTTTGATTATTAGATGTTTGCAGCCTCTGAGGAATTCAGTCTTTATAAGAAGATGTTTGTTCAGCCTGAATATTAAGAAAGGTATTGTTCAAGTCCTGCTTTAAAAAAAAATTAAAAAATTAAATAATTCCTTTATGCGCAATAATGACACATTGACGACAACAACAACAACAAAATAACAGAAAAACCAGGCTCATATTTCCTTTGCTATCTGCAACTAGAATTTCCTCCTGAGGAACTCAAAACTATGTGCCATTCAACTAAATTTCCTTGATCTGGAGATAATGGGAGATCAGAACTAACAATTAGATAACACTTCTCTTCCCTTTCCTCCTTTCTGATCCTACCCCACACTCAAATAAATTATGTCACCTCTGGCTAAGAAAGAGCAGATAAACTTCTTGAACAGAAAAGAGACCAGCTTTTCCAAAGCTGTGCTTTCTTTGGTTCTGGAGATCTGCACATGAAGAGAAATAAGGCAAACAGCTTTTGATAGCAATAAAAGCTCATGACATTCCTAGATTTGCTTTGCATGGCAAATCTACTGGAAGCCTTTCTCTTTAGCATGCTTTCTCTTACAGGATAAAGGTACTAAGGAAGAAGGTAGTACTGAGCCAATTGCAAGTCTCCCAAATATTTTATTGCTGTTAGACATAATTCAAAATTTCATTGTATCCTGATCAATACCCTTAACATTTAAAAACTGATTTTCTGTTTGTTTGTTTTTAAAAAAGCCATTTTCCACCATCCAAAAAATTCCCTAATGCTATTTTTCATCAATTCTGTTTACGGAAGATGCATAAATATTACAGTACCATAGTTATTGGCAACAGCGGTGTCCTGAGTACCAACCCTCTGGTAAACAGAATGTGGCCATTTCAGTAATGTCTGAATATACATTCCGGGATCAAATCTAAGATCTCCATATTCTTAGGGATAGAGGCCTTACTAATTGTCATTCTTTTTGAGGAAAACATACTTGTTAGGCAGAAGAGAAACATAAAAATGTAATTAAAATATTTCATTTAGTTTAAACATTTCCTACAGCTCCATTTTACATGCAGCCTTCCACGACGAGGCTGAACTGGCCTAGCACAGAGACAGGCAAGGAAGAGTTTATCTTCTTTACTGAAGCTGGGATGGCAGTAGCTGCTGTATGCACCTTGGCCCCAATCTGCTACAGAAATTAGGCATCCAGACTAGGACTTGTTGGTTTTCAGTCCTCGCTATCTAAGAACCCACAATATCCCATTCCCCTCACACCCTTAAGTACCCAATTTTCCCTGGTCAAGTGACTTGAGTGCCTATTGCTCTCATGCTTGAAACTGCTCCCAGCTAACTTAAGTGCCAACCAGCTCTCGTCAGGACATGTTTTCTGCCTGAGATCCCAGAGGAGCTCAGTCCTGGAGACATTCTGAGAGCGTGCTTCTCATTTCCTAAAAGAACCGAGCTTATCACAAGACACAAAACACAAATAGACCATCATTCTAAAACACAGCCAGGGAAGGAGGCTGGTCAGAAGTAAGTTTTGTGATTCTTTCCTTCTTCCTGCCCTCACCAAAACTGTTGCCATTTTATCCATTTTTCTTCAATAAAATAAAGCAGAAAGGACAGCTCTGGCCAAGATGTGATACTCCTGGTTTCATCCCATGTGAATCTGAGAGGGTTCAGACTTTCCCATCCCCATTGCAAGAAGCCTGCCCTAATCACCAGTTTTGTGTCCTGAAGATACACAAAGGGAGAAATGCTCTCTGCTATTCCTGTTGACACTATGCTGCTTTGCAAAAACCCCACCCAAAACCCCATCAAACAATTAAAGAGTAATTAGCCAGAGAGGCAGCAAAGTACCCACCATTACAATGTTCACCTGGGAGCCAGAACACCTTGATTTCTGCCCTATTCTAAGCAAAGAAGAGCGTGGGAGGAACATTATTTAATCTTTGCAATATTGAATAAAAACAAGAAAACACATGCACCATTTCCTTTTTCAAAGCATCCCAGTCCTTAATGTGTTTTTGAAAAGGATGATTCATCTAGGAGAGGGCCATGGCTGCAAATCTCAATCATTCTGCAGTTCAGATTGGGTTTCTCAGTCCCGAGAAGGGACAGGGTAAAGAACTCTCTTGGTTGCTAGTCCTCCACTCCTGGTTGTGCAGCAACCTAAGGCAGTCTAAGCCAGAACTGCTGCTCCTCTCTCCCTGCCACTTGTAAGCAACAGGAGTGAATCAGGTCAGAGAGTTAATCCATCTGACAACTAATTATTTGTTTCTACAGAGTTAGTTGATTTGGGTTACCAGAAAGCAGGAGTTGAAGGACCACTGTCTTGGACATAAGTTGACCAAAGCTGCCAAGGAGCCTCATACTTGAGATGCTGCCTTTGGGAATTCGTTCGGAGGTGTTTCATCCTGTCCAGGCATTGCAGATGCCCAAGTACTTTACTTAAGGCTGTTCCCTTCTAGAAGGCAAAATCCCAAACAACCCTCTAAAAGCAAAATCCCAAACAACCCTCTAAAAGCAAATGACTCATTGCCTCTTTGCAGCCAGAGTTGTCTGGTCTGGTACTTGCAAGGCAGCTGAGCAAGGCCAGCTCTGAGGAACCCAGAGCTCCCCACAATGCACTAGAAGCTGAGGAGCATCAGGCTGGCTTTCTCTTTTCCTCATCTTGGGTATTAGTGCCAATGTGAACTGTGTGAATTTTTCTTCTGGTATTTTAGTTTTATGTGACTCCAGTTTTAACTTTTGGGGTTATGCTTGTGTTTAATATTTTTTGTTATCTTAAAAGAAATATGACAATACGCAGTAGGACTAACATATAACAAATAGCTGAATCAAAAGCTAAAAAAGGAGGTTTAACTTATGAACTGTTGTTCAAACTCAGGGAAAAATGTAATTAGGGAGCACATGAAAACCAACAAAGTCTGGGTGCCTACCTGGGACAAAGACTAAACCTCCAGTAAATGTTACATGCAACAAATAACCTAACAAGTTCTCTTTGAAGATCTGCAATTATTATTAAGTGGATGTTCAACCTGACCAGACATCCAGAAGGTAGTGCACAGAAGCTCTGCAGCTATGTGGTTATCCTAAACCCATAACTAGCAAATTCGTTTCTCCTCTATCCCATAGTTTCTCTCTTTTCTTTTTTTTCTATTTATACTGTAATCAAGTCTCCTGAAACTTCATCTGGGTGAAGATACTCACCAAACCTGGATGGAGAGTGCACAGAAGGCAGACCTTTTCCAAGCATTTCTTCTGATACAACATTTGATCTGAGCACAGACGATCTCTTCTGGGAGTTGTGTCTGACAATTTTGAAATTGTTGCTTTCTGAAAAGAGACCATTTGTTTTTAATCTTTCAAATGCCATGGGGACATCAAACAAGACTGTAAGGAAATTACTTCCTGGGGTCAGGACCCATGCTGATGGAGGCAGAATGTAGATGGATTTAGGAAATGCCACTTAATGTTTCTGAATTATCCATCAGTCCTTGCTCCAGAGACCTGTGGAAGAGACAAGAGGCTGTATGTTCCTCAAGTCCATGAAATTATTAGTATGACAAGAGTCATATATAGGAGATAAAAGCTGTTGTTTAAAACTGATCGCAGGACTGAAACACATAATGTAAACCACCTTTGGTAATTCTAGACAGGGCTCCCATCATGCAGACAGGTCCACTATCGTGGACCAACACAGTAGCTTAGAGAAATGCAAACAGCAAATTTTTACAAGTTAAAGTTTTTCTCTGGTTATCTAAATTTCTTATGTATCTCTCATTATCATCTTCTTCAAGGCCTCAGCATCTTAAAAATCTATGTCTCAAGTCCAAGCTCGACTTTTTGACTATCTAGTCAAAAAGAAAAACTCCTTTCTGCTCATCCAATAGTCAACCACTTGCTCTTCCACCTGGATTTAGGAAGCAAGGTTTAAGTTCACGATGAGCAGAAAAGGGACTTACACCTGCATCTGTTGCATCCCCTAGCTCGGTATCTACTAACAGTTACATCATTTTTGGTGCAACCTATGAACACGTGAAAAGTTGAGTCACTCAATTCAAAACTGGAAAGATACCAAAATCATAGATATGTTTCATGAAATGGAAAACATATTTTGTATGTGAATAACTGAAATACATCATTTCACAACCTGTAGACTCCAAATCCTATTGAAAGAAGTAAACTACTAAAAGACAATAAGCAACAATTTAATCAGGCTTCTTAAATTTTAGGATAGCCCTCAGCTACTGGATCATCTTTCCTCTCCAGTTTGGTGACTGTCTCTGATCAATGGGGTATGGTGCCTGACATGGGCACAAGTGGAACTTCATTTGTTAACTATTTATTAAAGTTGTGGTGAATGGCTGTTGCAGAAAGTTTAAAGCTTCTGTTCTTTAGTGGAATCTGAACACTTTTAAAATGCCTCTGGCTCATCTGCTGAAACTCTGCCAGATGCGAATCATAGCAGGATTGCCTGCTGCCTTCTATGTAGAGCTGGACACACTGAGAAAGTGTCCTCATCTCCATCACCAGATTTTCTGATTAGTTAATGTAAACATTACCTCTGCACTGCTGTTTTTTCCCAAAAGGAATGTCTGGCTTATACACTGTCAGATTTTAGGATATGAGAGAGCAGTGAAGACGAACACTGAAAGACAAATGAAATAAAGAATCAGTATGGTCTGTTAGGGAAAAACAAAGACTTACTGTAAGGGAACACTGTTAAAACCAAAGTGCAATAAAAGAGAGGTTTTAATGCTAAATTAAACTTCAATCATCAGGATTGTACCTGGGGCATAGAACTCATTTCTTCAGTTAAAAAGCATGCAGCTATCTTTCTGTGAGACTAACAGACTGACCAACTTTAAAAAAGTTTTCACCATGAAAGTGATCCAAATGCACAGAAACAGGAATAAATGAATAAATGGGGAAGCGACATTTCTATCCATTGCTGCAATAACCTAGATGGAAAAGGACACACCATTAAAAGAGAGAGTGATAAAAGCATAACACTAGACGGCTAAGTTTGCCTTGTACTTTGCTATAAAAGCTAGGGATCATCAGGCTGAGTGTTCTGAAAGCTTCTCCATTCAGCAAGACTGAGAAAAAAAACAATTCCTACACTTTGTTATGAGTCAAGCCAGCAAGATGTTTTTAATGGGCTTTCAGGCTTGATTTTGGAAATATCATAGTGTCACTTATGGTAAAACTAGAACAAATAATAGCATCTGTCTTGAATATAGCCATCTCAGCCCCATTACACCATAGCAATGCCATTAGAAGCAAACCAGTTTTCCTGTCTTGTCTGTCTATTAAGTTATCTTCCAAAGTGATAGCATTCTTACCAGGAAAATTTGCCAAGCGTGTCTAAAGAATGATTAACTGTTTATATATTACTTCAATTTCTCCATCTATTGCAGTTTCTGATGTCCTTTGGTTTATGTTTTGAGTATCACATCAAAAAAAGTAATTTATTGCCTCCATTTGATAAAAATAGCCTCTGTATCTGAAGGAGGCTCATGTTTAGTTTGCATCTGGGCTAGTATAATGGTAGTTGGAAGATTATGGCTTAGTTACTCCAGATGTAGAGAAATTCAGCTTTTCAAGAAGCTATGGTATGTGAGATTGGTTGCTGGATTTGGGTTTGGGGTTTTGGTGTTTTGTTTTGGTTTTTTTAAACATTGTAGTGCTACCTTTCCCAAAGCAAGCATACCAAAGTAACCTATGTAAACTGCAAATGTGCTCACAGGGTGATTAATGCCAGCTATCACTGAAAAAAATGTTTGAGCAAGCAGCAGTGTATACCATTTAGCATGGGATGGAAAACTTTGAATCTCATTGATATCATTTTGGTGACAGAATCTGACCTGGTGCTGAAGACCAAAGTAGTATTCTCTTGACTGCAGCTTAGCCTCCGTAAACTCACTTGAGCTAACGGGACTTTCAGAGCAAAGCTACTAGAAAGACATAGCTGCAGCAGGAAACCGGACAGATTATTCCTGAAATCAGAGGTCAGTCTGCTAAAACTACATGGACTCTGCATCTCACTGACTCCAATCGCAGCTTCCTGACATGATGATAGAGCATAAACCATCTTTCTTTTTGCCAAGTGGCTATGAACTGCTGCTAGAGCCCGATGGTAGGTATCCATGTGGCTGAAGCGTAAGAACTCACTGAGTAACAGTGAAACAGTGTAAGAGAGAATGGAGCACAGAGAAAGGGAGCAGAAAAGGCTGAGACAGCTGTCAGAACTGCTTTTGTAAAGGCAAACAAGGTGAGCATCTGCAAACTCCTGCATCATGGCATATGTCATCCTCTTGAGCAAGGAGTAGAGAGTAAACTGTCCCCTGCATTTGCCCAGGACTAATCCTGACTCATTTAGGAAACACAGTGTATCCAAGCTATCGCTTGGCTTTTAATAGAAATAGTCACTTTGCTTCTGCTTGTTCTACAGCAATTTGACATCTCAGTTTTCAGTATCAAGCTTCTTGACTATCAGGCAAATCAGGCAAAAATCTGAGTCCTGTACCATTCCCTCATTCTTCATAGGAGTGAGAAACACAAGGGCTATCCATTCTGTATGAAGAACTTTGACCCTCATTCCTCCCATCATAAAAAGAAAAGAGGAAAAAACCCAAAGAAACAAAAAGTAGCCCTTTAACTGTATCTAATATGAAATGTATACAATTGGAAGTGGGGACTTCTGGAGGATTCAAGAAAACTGTGCTCTAAATGCTCACTCAGTGGTTTCCTGTATAGCTCTGCAAAAAATCCCACCAAACCCTCATGCACTTGCTTTTATGTTTATATGACCGGTTATAGGAAACCAAAACTCATCTTCCTTTCAGGGTATTTGGGAACCTGATTCATATCTCAGGCACTTGGAGGCTGATGTAAATTCTATGCAAGGGCATAAAGCTGCTTTCTTACCAAACAATCTGTGGCTTTACAATAGCTAAAATGGAGTTAAACCAGAAATACGTCTAGGCAGCTTTATTGGGTCACTTGTTAAAATGATTACTCTTTGATGTACACTACAGCTGTTCTTTAAATTACGCCTTTTCTCCAACAGCTTATGTAAAGCTTACTGCTCATTATTCACTTTCTTATTTTAAAATGCCAGTTTATATAGCTGTTCCAGTATAAGAGTAAAGGGATGATGAATGGTGACTAATAATTCCTAGATATATTTATGATTCAACACCCCTAGAAAGCAGCTATGCAAATAATAGATACCTGTCTTGTGAAAGAAGTACCAGGGAAATTTCTTAATCTTTGGAGCAGAACTTTTCAGTCAGCAGTCACTGTGTATCACCCAGTTTTGCATCCATGACCCTTTCAGTTGTGCTGTCCAAACAGGAAACCTTCCAGACAGTTCACGTGCTGAGGTGCAATCGGGACTAAATACCTTATGGTAATATTCAGTAAACTGCTGGTCACTCAATCTCTGTAGGCATGGGCAGGAGTAATTATATGACAACTTACTGTTCTCACATATAAGACTTCTTTTTGCACAGGTTTACCTTAAACCTCAGATATAATAATAATATTGTAATATTATAATTCTCTGCATACTCTTTAACTATTTCACACTACTTGACTGAGCAAAGCTCTAGCTTTTCTTTTAGATATTAGGAAGAAATTCTTCACTATGAGGGCGGTGAGGCACTGGAACAGGTTGCCCAGAGAAGTTGTGGTTCAAGGCCAGGCTGGATGGGGCTTTGGGCAACCTGGTCTAGTGGAGGGTGTCCCTGCCCATGGCAGGGGGGTTGGAACTAGATGATCTTTAAGGTCTTTTCCAACCCAAACCATTCCATGATTCTATGATTCATAATGCCCAGAGGATCCCATTCCTTCAGTTCAATCATCTACTGGTGTACTCAAAAGGAGATGAGCTAATTAGGAAAGGTAGCCTAGATGGCTGTAACGGAAGCGGTTAAATTGTCAAAATTTCTAGGTAGTCTTTTTTTCTTCTCATTGTCAGATACTTAGAATAACCAAGTTGCTTCTAGCTACTATATTTGCTTCAGAAAAAAAGAATATAACCCAGTGCCTTTGTATGTACTATTTGCCATTCAAGTATAATTGTTTTATTAAGCGGAAAAGCTTTGGCAACTGAAAAAGCTTTTGTTAGCATTTATTTTAAGTTAAATACATAACTTGCTATGAGGAAACACTGTTTTCTGTGGTAAAATAACCAGGTATACCCTACTGAATCAGTAGCAATCAGTTAATTAGAGCCAAATTTAAGGTATTTGTTCACATAAAAAGCAAGCAAACATGGTTTGGGTACAGAAAGAACTCTCAACGTATTCTCTAAATATTGGTTTGTTTTTTTCCCAACCAACTATTTACAAATTCTATAACTTGAGCTCTGATTTCTCCTCTGAATTGTTTTCCCATTTTTAGTCATACCACAGCAGTTTTCCCTATTCATGTGGAAGCACTCAGGGTTTTTTCAGCACAACTGCTTGAAAACAAGATAAATTGGATTCCAGAGGAGAATACAACTTTAAAATTTAGAAAATTAGTGGTTTATAGGCAAGTGGGAAATTGATATTATCATAAAAGGATTGTATTCTACTTTTAACTTGCTGGGGTCTCTAGGAATGAGTCAACACAGAATCCTGAACAGTTCCGATCTAGAGGCAGAGATAGGAAGATTTGTCCCGTTGCATGAACATCTCTAACGTTTTGAAAATGTTTCTGCACTGAATAGTAAAAAAAAGTCTCTCAAACATAATAACCTTCCTAAACAGAAAATGTGAAGTTTGATTGGATTAATTAAAACATTGAGGGTTTGGAATGCCTTTATTTCAATTCCCAATATACATTTCAAACCCAAGGTTTCTTTAAAGGAAAAACTGACCTCCATTAATACAAACCAAACCAAAACAAAACCACTTCAGTGAGATACTTTGGCAACTTCCAAACTTTCTTTAACAGAATTTTTTTTTTAAAGAGGACATCTGTCAAAAACAATTGCTTCAGCAGTCAGTTTCGGTTTTGATAAACATAGACTTTTCTAATTAATGTTTAATTGAAAAATGCCTGGCCAGGCCTATTGTAGAATGACATGGGAATTGGCTAGAAGTTGGACACTGTGCAAAAGAAATATGATATTTGCACAGCCCAGGGAAGAAAAGCAAGCTGGGGAGTGAGGGCATAAAATTAAGGTGATGTTATATAAGGCAGCTTCTTTCCCAGAAAAATCTCATAGTGAGCAGACAGTGCTACTGATTTTGTTTGCTGTGACAGCAAGGGGAAATGGCATGGCCAAATTGGGATTGCTTCATGCCCTGGCTGTGGAAAGCATCTGCACTTATTAATATGTCCTCTGCAGGACTTAGCAGTAGTATATCAACATGCACAGTGCAAGTGGTTAAAAAGTTGAAATTTCACAGGAAATGGGAGTCATCACTATCTCATTTTGATGAAAAAAAGATTAAAATCTAGATTTCCCTTTACTCTATAGAATAGCCTTTGTGATGGTGAAGCTCACTAAACAGCTTATGTTCTGCCAAATGCAGGGCTACAGAAAACTACGTATGTGCACACAGTTGCAGAGCTTCATGTTCCTGTTAAAACACCTTAACAGAATAATTACTTTGCTAATTAGAAATTAGCCCATCTTATAAAGCATCTCCACATTTTTAGGCTGAATTTTCAAGAAAAAAAAAAAGGGGGGGGTGTTCTTTGCTGCTGCTGCACCTCCCACCACTTTTGTTACTGCTGCTACTACCACAACTGCCTCACTACCAGAGGAGGTGGTAAGGTGCACTGAGACAGCAGTGGTACTTGCAGCAGAAGCTGTACCTGTGGAGGTGAAAAAAGTGCAATGATAAGAGCAATAGCAAAGAGTCAGGTACAGGTAGGATGAGTGGGAATTTCTGCACTCCTAGGGAGAAGAAATGAGATGCTGGAGAGATTTGAAAACCTTTTTATTCCTCCAAATCAAATCCTCTTTTTTTTTTTTTTTTTCTTTTTCCTGCTAGAGCACAACAGCACAATAGTGATTACAGTCTCCCCGTGCAATTCCAGCTTTCTAGCCACAGCCATTTTGGGGGCAGATATAATTAATCTTTTCCTCGTGCACTTGAGAATGCATTGGGAGACTCTCCAAGTCTCCTCTTCAGCAGACACCTTTGTTCCCCAGGGGGGATTTATTCACTGCTACAAATCACTCACTTTGAACATCCTAATCAATATGTTTCAAGAGAGTTTGAATAAATGATGTTTGGAAGCTGTGGTGAATAATTCCTCATTTAGAAGAAAACAAACTCTCTTTGAGAGGGAATTCACCCTCATGTATAATTCTGACAGAACTGACAAAATGGACAGAGACCCCTTGGATACCTAATTCACTCAACCAGCCAGTCTTCAGTGGAAATGTTAGGGAAGGATAAAACAAAAAGATAGAAGATACTCAGGTTTTTAGTGTAGTGGCAGAAGTTCTTCTTTCAACTGTAACAATAAAAATAGTCTCCTTTGCGTAGGTCTCACTGACATTAAAGCCCTAGTTGCACCAAGAGGACAACAGGTAAATGAGCACACTGGGTGTTACTACCCTCCTTTCCTGAGGTCTTGAGAACAGAAAGAGGACATGAATATCACTGTTACAGGAATCCCTTGTAACATCCATAAATTGATTGAAATTCTTCTTTACTTTATCTTGTGTGTACACGTGCCAGTAGGAATGGGGAGGGGAAGGGGAAGGAAGAACATGGGGAGTGGAGCAGCTATAAATTATTTGACCCAGCTCCAGCTTGATTTACTTCAGCCAACCGAACAGCTGACTGAAATGAAGACTACGGTCGTGAACTGCTGAATGAGAAGTAGGTAGGCACAGAGAAGGAGTCTTTAGAAGTGGCTGGCATTCCTGATTTGTGCAAGAAAACCCAAGTTCACTGACACTTCTGCAAAGGAAGAACACCAGCAATAGAGTCAACGGAGCAGTTGCATTTACCAACAAACAAGGAGATCAGAATTTAGCCTTTTGTCACTAAAGTGGCAATTCATGAATGCAAATAGTAGTTTCAAAATAGGCAATAAAATAATGGGATGTGAGTAGGAAAGGACCCACTCCAGCAAAATTGTTCTGGATTAATTTGAATTTGAAAAGACCACAAAGCTGACAGAAGTGCCAACGGAGTTTTTCAGCCCCTCTTCTGGCTCTAAAACAGAAATTAACTTGGGCAAAAATGACAATATCAATCCAATGGAAACCTGCCTTATTTAAATATTTGTGTTCATCTCAAGAGACTGAAATAACTCTGCAAAACTTCTGAACTTTGATTTAGAAATACCAAAGCATCATTTGAAAAACTCCAATCAAATTAGTTCAGGCATTAATTGTAGAATACTACCTTTCCATTGCATCAAGATCTTCTCTACCCCCCTGTTTCTCATGAGGTACTTCCAATAATGGGACTTCAGTGATACATTATGGGATTTAGGCAGCGAGGGGAAAACAGTGCATCATAGGAGATAAATGCAGCGAATTCTGTCAGCATTTGGGAAATTGATGAATCATGGCACCACTGGCAGAAACAGTCTAATGTTGAACTGCACAAATCTGAAAGGGCGGGGCGGGGGGGATTCCCCCCAACCAGAAACTTAGAACATAACCAGCAAAATCTTTCCACCACTACCACACCCCTGGAAACCTTTAATGTTGCAAAAATGCCATTTTCCAGTAGTCACAGGGAAACTCTGAGTAGTCCTTGGCAGAACCAGATTAAATGTTACTCAGTAATTTGCAGCAAGACACAACTGTTTGTTTCTGCAGAATCTTTTGCAATTTTTAAACTATATACCCTGAAAATATCTCTGAAAGAGTTTGTCTACTATCTGCTATCATCATCAGCATTTAATTTGAGTATTTTTCTGGGACAAATGTGCAGTCATAGTTGTGAATATTATTAAGCAATTCACAAGTGTTTCAGGACAGAGCAGGCTATTTGGAAGTTTTGTTTATGGATAAATAAATCACAGGTAGGATACCTGGTGACTTCATGAGAGCCTGAACAAGAGTGGACAGCTACATCACCTGCATAATTTTTCATAAGCCATTTTTTGGTTCAGCTTTCATGTTAGAGCACACGGTATCAACAGGGTACACAACTTCTAGGTTCTCATCACTTTCATTAACTACATTCAGATTACCTGTAATGATTAATCAACTTGAAAGCAATTTCCTGGCAACATGCCTTTAACCACTTCCTGCTTGTATGCCATTAAAAGCATTGCCTTTACATGGGAGGAAAGGGTGGCAGATGTATTTACACACAAATAAAAAACCAAGTGTCCCCATGTTCCTTCTGCAGTAAGAATGGCTTGTGGAGGTATCTCAGCCCATGACGGGACACCTTATTCCCACGGTCCCCTCTGCAGAACGACATCCTTAGGAGGACCGGGGCCCGGGATGGCGTTCAGCCTGGGGGAGGGAGGTCACGCAGTGGCCTCATGAGGGATGCCAACCGCAGCCAGGCACCGTTTCAGAGCAGCTGAAGTAGTAATGGAAACTGTTACTCCGGCTTTCGGGGAAGAAAGGAGTAGATCGTCCTCACTGAGAGCTGAAACTCTGGAAATGCAGGAAGGCTAATGGAGAAGTTTAAGATAATCCTTCATTTTGGCAGGAGTCAGTGTTATGCAAAAAAGAAGATGGGCAGAAACATTCATGTTCCTGAAAGTAGATAGTACTGAAGAATCTGTTGGTTTTTGTTATTTTTGCTAACTCGAGTAGAGCTGGTTAACCACCAGGCTGCGTTCAAAAATGAGCAATGCACAAAAACGAGCCCCAGAAACAAAGTGGTTTTTAACAAGATACTACATGCAAGTAAAAGTGGAGTTAATGACCAGTCTAGCTTTCAAAGGTAATTTTGGGAAGGTGAGTTCAGACACAAAACCAGACTGGGACTGCAATTTCAAACAAAGCCCTTGGCCTACTAAAAAGTCCAGAATTAACTCTTAGTAATACGTTTGTTGATAGGCAAAGGAAGTGCCCCCGCCTGAAGTTTTGAATGATAAACAGGACTTCGATACTGTGGAAAATGAGGACAAACATAAACCACATTTAAAATTAGAAGTATAACAGCGTTCACAACTCAAAGTCCACCATAGGCAGCACCCTGCAAACAACACAAGTATGGCTGCCCAGTGTGGAAAAATTGAAGGAACTGTGCTGAAATATGCTCTTAGGAAGACTGCAAACTTCAGAAAAGCCAGTAAACAGAAGAATGCTTCCTAACAGTCCAAGACAGCCCTGGAATGGAATAAAAAAAAAAAAAAAGGATTATTAACTGCAAATATATGGAAAGCTCAGTTATCCAATGCTGAATGCTGATGCGCAAATGAGTGTAGTGCTGGAAGTGCTGCCAGATCTCGGAAAGAAAAGCAACAGATAGTAACAGGTAACCAGGAATAGGGTTTTCAAGGTAACTTTCCCCCGTGAGAGGACAGCTAAATAACAAACGGAATAGATAATGCCTGCAGTGCTGCTGGGAAAAAACATTTCTGTTAGGGCTAATATCTGTTACATCTTTTCTGCTTCTCTGTAAGCTGTCCTCCCTTCAGAAGAGGCTTCAGGTGGCCTCCAGTGGAACGGTGGTCTGGAGACCTCGGCCCCCGCACGCTCTGCACGTGCCGTGGGTATCTGCCACATCAGCCTCATTTGTTCCACACCTCTGAGCTCCTCTGTGCGGCACGAGCAATTCTTCTCCATCAATTGTCTGCAAGCAGAACTGAGTAACTCTACTGGTTTTTTTTTTATTATTATTATTGTCTATAATGTGGAATGAAGCCACTTCAAGAGATTTTTATTAGAACTAGCAAGGACTGGCAGGCTGGCATTAGGCATGCTGACTTGTGTCAAGTGTGCTGGGAAGAAATGCTGAGTTTTGCTTTTTCAGTTTTGCATTCACTGAATGTGCCAGAACTTCGCAAGAGGCATGAGTCAAATACAAAACATAAAATTAAAGCAACATTTAGCTTGAGAGTTCTTGAAGCAAAGCAGTGGTTTCTTTTATTGAGAAATGTTGTGTTTAATGTCCTTCTGTGAAGCCTCTGTTCTTAGTTACCACTGCACTTAGTTGCACACCACTCAGGTATCAACAAGGAAAGACATATAGTAGATCTCTGAGGCTGCCCAGATTTGTTAAATATTCATCTTTTGCCTCAAAGGATAAGGATTTATTTAGCTATAGTAAGTGTAAAGCTTTTTGCTTTGTGAAAGAGCTAGAATGGCAGAGGAATCTCTGATCCACATCATCCAACCTTAGAAACCACCTGTATGAAGCAACCTTATGTCTAATATTTAAAACACAGATAGGTTTGCAGTAAATACAAGTAATTCCATGCAATTTTCTGTGATTTATGCAGGTTTTTTAAGATTCTGTTCCCAAAATCTAGTCTACCTAAGAAAGTTTTAAGAGTAAAAATGTTTCAGAGATGTTCACCTTCAGGGTGAGAGCTTCATCTTCATTTTGCTTCAAATTAGAGAAGTTTTAACGAGTTTATTCAGTGGACAAAGCATTTACAACCACTGGATGTTTTTGAAAGTCCTATCATAGAGAACATGTATTTTTCATAGGAGGAAAGATATGTCTTGGTCCATAACAAGTTCTGCTTGCTACTAGCATTGTGCCCTAATTTCCAGCTTATTCATTCAAAAAGGCTTCATTATTCTTATATTGTAAAGGGGTTTGGAAGAAAAGATACTATAACTCGTGTAGAGACTTTAAAGCAATTACTCAATATGTTATTTCTAATAACATAGAGGTATTGTAGAATGTCATACTCTACCCTTTGCCTCAATAGAATCAACTGAGGCAACTAAAACAGGACATAAAAATTTTGACCTGAAATGGGAGCTGGATAAGGCCCTTCGGCTGGAATATTTTGAACTTTTATGTCTTATGGGACTAAAGTAATTTTTCTCAAATTCAGCAAGAAAACTACCTAAGTATATTTCACTGGCTAAAGGAAATACATCTCTTTATGCAAAGGTCTCTATTTTTTTTTTTTTAACATTATGAAATTCTGGATAACAGAATGCTGATGAACTTCCCTCACGGAGCCTACAGTCTGTGTGGCAGTAAACAAGGACATCAGACAGGCTGCACTGCCGGCGAGCAGAGCTTTTAGAGGAAGAGGGGTGACAGACCAGACGTTCACATCAAGCTTCACTCAGTAATCTGTGAAGACAGCATTCCAAGAGGTCTCGTCTGCTGATCTTCAGGGATCTATTTATCTAAATTAAATTGGTTCACTCTATCCCATTGCATACTCAAGTGGAAGAGCTACTAATGCCTTGCTATCCAGTAACATAGCTGGTGATTGTAGATCTGGGCTAATGCTCAGCATAAGAGTAGAGAGCTTGTAAATGTACAGATCTAACTAGACGTGACACTTTCATACCAAAATTTGCATGTCTCCAGGGATTTCAAAGGTTTCAAGTTTTCACAGCATGTTTTCAGTCTCTTGTAGCTTAGTGGTAGATTTTTTTAATATTGGTACAATAAATAGGCTTGGATTATGAAAAATTATGAAATTTATATTAAGGGAGAGTAATTTCAAGTTCCATCCTTTCAACTTTATGAAAACGAGGTATTAAAAATAGTTCTTTTATGTGAGAATTTTTTGTAATTCACTTATAAGTGGTCTTCAAAAGGTTTTTCTGCATTTGGATGTATTTTGCTTTTTTTCTGGGCAGCAAATGATTTGCAATTCTTTTTCTCTTCTTAAGCTTTGAAAAAAATGCAATAACACCACAGCCTTCCCTAAGCACATACTTCTCCAAGTATACTATCATACAAAGAAAAGGGGGAACAAATTAACTTCTGGAATATTACTTACTATCAGTGCCTGTCCTCCAAAGTAAAATATCCTTTCCCAGGAGGAAAATGGTGGATTCTTTCTATGCAAATTTGTATTTAGAATTTGTAGAAATGTTAAAAGCATTAACTCACATGCTTGAAAGGGTTAAAAAGAAAAAAAGGAAGAAAAATTGCTATTTTTTTTTTAATGTGTAAGTTTTCCATAGTGCAATAGCTGTCAGATTCTGCAGGGAGACATAATTTATTCTTTTCTGTTGGTGAATTTGAAAGAATACATGACAGCTTTGTATAAAAAATTGTTTATTGGGATGGTTGGAAATCTGTATTTTTAAAACTGACACATTAAAAAATTACCATGAGAGGAGAAGTAATCATAATGGGTTTTGTTTTCTTTCTCTAAACCTCCATACATCCCTTCCAATACACAATTTTCCATCTGGCTTTAGGGACTCCTCACACTAGTTCCAAAACATCTCAAGCCCTCTGCTTCAGTGTAGTGTTTTGGGAATCCCTATGAACATAGAGATACCACTTTGACTGTTAAGCATTTTCTGTATAATTTGGACATTCATGGCTTTCTTTTGCTGCACACTTGCATCATACCTCTATGTTTAGGGGAAAGAGTCTGTGCTACAAGTGTCCACTACGTGATGTTATAAAGTACCAACAGCCACATAAATTTGTGGTAGTTGGAAAGCAACCTGTGAGTAGTTCTGGAGAAACCCGTTCTTCCAGGCAAGCTGACAAACAAGAGGCTACTGAGGATTCAGGCAGCTGAGGTAGATGCTCAAGTGATGAGGTACACAAAGGAGGCTGCAGCTTTCTATGTGGGAATCCTTCCAGCAAGGAGAGGGATAAAACAAGGACAAGGGAAAGGAAAGAAAACCCGCTTTCTCTCACTAAAAAGACAATGAGTAAGTTCTAGAAAGCTCTTGTAATGGCAAGGGGATTTTACTTGGAAGTTTGATTTTTCTTTTTCTCCACAAATCTGTTTTTATTTCCTGTGCTGCCTAGTGGCTTTGACAGATGAGTCGTAGCAAGTCTTGCTGCAGCAGCATTAGACACACATCTGCCTGCTGTATTGCTCTGCAGGTTATCGGTTTCACAGCAGAGCTGACAGACATCTTGGCCAGGGAAAGCCAGTGAGCTCGGCAGTGGGAAGGAAAGGAGGCCATGGAAAGGGAGCTGAGCTAAGACACTGGTGTAAATCAGGAGGAGGCAGATGGTCCCATGAAAATCTGTCACTCTGCTATCAGCTGAGTGCATCCTGTGCCACTGCACTGGGTTGTTGCAGGTGAGAGCAAATCAAAGCTCAAAGAGCACAGTGTCATAATTTTTAAAAACTCTGTGATGCTTTTTTTTGCTGTCAGGGAATCTTAGAAGAAAACAGCTTCAGGGTCTAAACCAGTGGCTCCCCCCGCCCAGAGATGTATTAGGCGTGGGGCATGCCTCAACTTTTCCATGAGATCTCGGTAGAATTTTTATATTTTTGACCAAAAGAAATGTTGTTGCTGGAATGTTTACTTTGTTAACATATATATATATATAGTTCAAGGCACCCAGAAATGGAAAGCTGTGTGTCTATTCTTCCATATCTCAAAGAAAGCCTCCCGTTAAAATTTTGAAGCTTTTCAAGCCACATAGCTTGTCACCTCTCTGACACGCACTCCAATTTCTTGCTCCAAATGGTTCTAACCCAAGCTTTAGTCAGGTAAATCCATGTCTTCTGTCTTCCATATTTGTTGGTGGTCTTCCCATTTTCCCACTGCTGTCAGCTGCCCTTTTTATTGCATGCCTGCTTTTCCTGGTAACTTGCTGAATACCAGAAAGGGAAAAAAAGATCCCTTGACAGCTCGTCCCAGTGACTGTCTGCTTGTGGTTGTGATCAGCGGCTCCCACCTCTCCGTGTCAGTGAGGGACACGGAGCCTGGGGAGGGGGGAGCACCCATTGCAGGGATGTGGTGAAGCTCTGAGGAAGCGTGCGGCCACAGTGCTCACTACAGCACCTCCACAAACCATTCTGCTACTAAAGAAAAGGCCCACGTTCATTTTATAAGTGGGGAACCCTCTCATGTGGACCCATGAAGGACATGAATCTTGGTAGCAGCAGATGGAAAAGTGAGAGTTGCTGCACAGGACATGTGGCTAAGAGGGAGACAGAGCAGCTTCGAATGCAGAACAAGCAAATATGGTGTAAGAGTCAGACCAGTGGAAGGGTGGGATTTCAGACATCAAACCTTCTCCAAGCATGGGAACAATAGCTGCTTCTGTAAAAAGAGATGAGGAAATGAAGGTAAAGCTTTGTAATGATGTGCGGAGGAGAAAAGGGAGACGGAAAGAGACTAAAACATCAATGTCAAGAATAGTGCCTGAAACACAGAAACAGCATATATTGAGTAACAGAAAAAAAAGGAAGAGGTTTATTTTGTCTTACTTTTTTTTTTTTTTTTTTACCTAACATCTAGGAGCACATAAGGAATAGACTTACACAAGAAGACTGGCATGAGAACTGATGAGAACCATGGTAATTTTGGAAATTGTTCAAGATTCCATAATTTAAAAACACACAGTTTGGGGAACATTTGATTACAATTTGTAGCAAAGCTTTGGGTCAGGATAGTAGATTTCATCCTAAAGCTACAGTCTAAAATGCTGATGGCAGCAGAACCATCCAGGAAATAATTAATATATCTGCCTAAAGTGAAAATTAATCATCTGTATAGCCCTGATAAAAACATAGCAATTAAATAAAAAGACATATACAAGAACAAGCCTGTTTGCTTTTAATTATATTAATGACTGTTAAACCACATCCCAAAACTGAGTTGGCAATCTGGATACTTAGGCAAAACTATGATTATAAGTTTTTTTTTTTCAAAGTACTCGGTGCTTTATGCTCTTAACCATATGCAACAATATTACTGCACCCATGGCATAGTGCCAGTCCTGGTACCAGTGAGCACAAATTATCTTTACAGATAGTCACAAAACAGTGGAAAGATCTTGTCAGCAGTAAAGATAACCAAGAGATTGACAGAGGATAAAGAATGGATGGAAAAGGATCCCTCCTATGTCATGCTAAATCATCCCTTGTACCTTATCAGGTGCTAATTATAACCCTGCACAAAACTGATAGGTAAAGGTCTGCCTGTTAGAGTCAAACACACGGAGAAACACTTGACATGACACAGACATCATAACAGGCATACTAGGGAATAAAAGCGTCATAAATCTGAACCTGTTGTGCAGGTGAGCAGATGGCCACCCACAGCATCGGCAAGAAATCAAAACCCCAAGCTGCCAAGGACTGCAGGTCACTTAAAACAGCTACAGACTTGGGGTGAGAGGGGAGGAGAGGAAAGCAAAGGCAACTGTCAAGTAGCAGTAGAAAGTGTCATATACTGACACACTAATCCCGGGGAATTCACATAACCCTCAAATGTCATCTGGCTTTTTGCACAGAGAAATTGCTGTGAGAACTTATTTAGAAATTATTTGGAAATGACAGTGCTAATGCATGCAGTGAAGCTCTCTGTGTTCGCAAGAGTCTTCTTAGTGTCTTCCTTATGGGGAACGTCATGGACTCTAACAAACACTTCTTTTATTTTCCAGCAATATGTCAAGATCTGTATTTCTCCCCGTGAGGAAAGTATCTTTTCAGCTTTCTAAATTGTAGTGGCTTCATGTGTGTAAGTCAGCTGCAGCCATGCTAGCCACAACAAATAGGTAGGTAAATGTAGTGTAAAATGGAATTCTCAGATGTTTCTCAAACACATACAAATAAAAACAAAATGCTTAAAAAAGCTAAAAGGTTTCCTGATTAGTTTTACATTTTGCTTTTTATAAAATATTCCTGAAGACTGTAGAGTGCTCTTAATCATAATTTTAGTACAGCTCCTTAAAAACCACATGCAGGCATCTCAAACCTTTCAATAATGCATTACTGTCAGGCTTAATGTTTTGTTACTGAGCAGTAATGTCTGATTCAGAAGTACAAATGCATATCTACTTGATGATGCAGAGATTTAAGCAGGGCTTCCTCAGGATACTAAGTTCACCATAAAATAATAAAAAGAAATCCCAGACATCCCTTATGAGCACAGAGGCTGTCTGGCAAAGTCATAAAAAGAATATTATTGTACACAAGGCAAGGATTTTATAATGTTCAGGTGAATTGCACAGTTTCAATTTAAATGAATATTCACATAGCAGTGTTCTATCCTAATAAAACATCTGAACACTTTCTGTAGTGTTCTATCCTAATAAAACTTTCTGCCAAGTGTCCAATTTCTATTTCTTCCTGTTCCATCAATGGGCAGAATGTCCACTTCATGACCTTCTCAGGGCTTGCTCCAAAAGAGTTTAGAAAGAGTCAAACATCTCCAGAGCAGAAGACTTGACAGGAGAAATATGCCTGTATGGTAGAGGTGTACATGTCTCGAAGCTCTTTGCTGAGTTGCGGTAACTAATAGAATAGCAAGATGTTTTCTTGTAGACACTCAAGTCTTCAGTGGCCCAAAGAAAAAATTCAGTAGGTGCAATAGCCTGTTCTCTGAGCCAAAAGGTATTCAAAACCTACAATTTTAAAAGTTACTACCAAAAGGTGGTCTGCTAATTATACAAGAAGGATGACAGAACAGAGACTGTGGGATGTCTTGGGCACTTCAAGCTACTTAAGAGAAATAAATTCCCTCCATGGTTCTGCCACCTTGGTAACCAGTATGGGACCATCAAAGTTAAGAGCAATGGTTCATACAGCTTTGAGGTAGGCAGCCAGACATTTAAAATTAAAAGCTATAATATATGTGCATGCCTGTTACTGGCTGAACTCAACACACAGAACACAGAATCCGTGCACTGACCTGTACGGCACATCAACATAGGGTATGTGTGCAATATGAAGGTCTTGTTACAAATACATGGGTCAACTTCTGTTTTGATTCAGACCTTCTTACTCTTCACACGTTTTCAGAACTTAGATGTGCTGCAAAATACAGTTTTTGAAGAACCCAGAAAAGCAAATTTGTTGTCATTTTGAGTTATAATTCAAATTCTGACATGACTACTATTAACCAGAATAGTATTTAGAAAGTGCCTTTTGCATTGATCTTTCCTTCCAAAACACAAATTCTTAAAAATGTAAACTTTCCATACTGCTGCAATTAGCTGAAATTTTCCACGTAGGCTATCTTTAAATCAATTGAGGTGCAATTAAGTTTCCATTGTTGCCAATAGCTTCTAATTGTTCTGTAATAGACTACAGATACATTAAAATAAATAAATGGAGCCCAAGGTAACTCAATTACACTTCTTCTTCTTCTTCTTCTTCTTCTTCTTGTAGACTTCTCTATTACTTTACATGAATTTATTTGTGAAATACTGAATGACTTTCAGGACTTGGTGGCAAAAGAGAGAAAGTACCTCTGTTAAGGTTTCTCTTGGGCAGAGTGACTAGTATGAATGCCATTGCTCTATGAAGACTGTATAAGTGGTCAGCAGCACTTAAAAGGGTGTCCATGGCTCTGCTGTCTTGATTTCACTGCTCAGTCAGCATTGTGAGGGGTGTATGGAAATCTTTATAGCGCACACACGTCTGATAAAATCTCTTGGCCTGTCTTCATTTAGCTTGTGGTGCCCTTAAGACACTCCTCTAGATGAATGAAGACAGCACAAATAAAAGATCGGTATTGTGTTAGGGCTGTCTTTGCATTGCAAGAGCAGCACATGCATCTGTGAGATTATTTAACTGGCAGGTGCATCCAAGCAGTGTTGCATTGTTCTGGTAGTAAGACAGACACTAGTAAGTCTGTCCTTAAAATCTGTGCCTTTAAAAAAGATAGGCTATCACAGATCATTAGAAGTAACATATTATGGCATTCTCTGAGGGTTTTTGCCTAGTGTTTGGAGTTAAAAGAAAAGTCTTATATATTAAAAAATCAATAAGGCACCTAACTCCTCTGAAAAAAAAAATAGTTATTTTAGCAATATCTTTGTCCTTTCTCCCATTGACTGTTTTAGGAAACTAAAAGCCAAGCAACCAATCAAAATCCTGTACAGATCATTTTAATTGTCCCCAAACGGCCAGTTAAAAAAGTCAAGGGAGTGTTAATGTATCTCTGTTCTTATAAATGTTGAGATTTTCCAAATATGTGGAAAATCTAAAATGATAGGTGGAAGTCTTGAATCCACAGTATACAAAGCCTACCTCAGTGTATGTTTATTTCTTACAAAGAACCCTGAACAAAGTCTTAAATGGGCAGTGTTTGCCTTAATGCTTAGGACTTGAAGGCTTTCAACATCCCTAAACATAAAAACAATTCTTATTAGGAATCCATGTACCAAGTGGACACCAGTTAAGACAGTGAAAACATGAAATGTGGTTAAGAGATCAACAGAGTCACATGTGGGGCTGGTTTAAACTGGTATAAGGTCTGAATTAAGCTACGCTGTTGAGGTTTTGATCCTTTATTGGCAAAGTTAAAGGAAGCAAAGCAATGCAGCAGAGCTCATGTGATAGATCACTCCCCCGCCTGCCCTCCCCCCCAAAAAAAAAACCCCACCACCCCAAAACATATTTTAAGGGCTAAGTTTCTTGCCTGCAGAGTAAATCACCCTTGATATCCTTAAGTCATTGACTGCTTCTTTCTGATGCAAGGTGATCTTTCTTGCCTACTGCAGAAGTTTGAAAAAAAGACAGATTGCTCTCATTATGTGTCCTACCTGCAACAAAAGATAAAACGCCATTTACCTGCTGTACAAAATGATGGTGTGTGTTTATCCACACCCTTATATGATATCTCTCTTGCAAAACAGCCATTAGGGAATGGCTCCAGAAGATGCGATAAAAAATTCTCAAACCCTAATGGAGTTTTGAGATATTTCTAAAGACTTCCTAGCACATGAGCTTCTTCAAGGAATGCCCTCTTGATCCTGAGAGGGGAACAGAAATGCTTACAGGAAGGTCATGTGTAGGCAGAAGCTCCAAAATGAACAGAGGGGGCTGGATGGGACAGTGCCAGAAGTTTGGATAATTTGTGAGGCAGTAACAACAGGCTTTTGAGGCCAGGAAAAAAAATAAAGAAAGAAAAGAAAAAAAAAAAAAGATTTCTCTTGCTTCATCATAAGATAGACATCAATAGAGCAACTGAAATGATGCAGCCTGTGTTTTGTATCATGTCCGACACCTTGGGAATTTCTGGGGAAAACACTCTAAAACCTTAGCACAAGTCCTGCAGGAGGTGGAGAGTGTTCTAGAGGCACTCTGTGGTATTTGAAATGACTGTAGTCGGTATTCAATAGGGCTGCCCAGGTATAAATGTAATAAACGAAATGATTCTTCCATCAGTTATTCCTTTTTGAGCTCTCTTCCCAAGATACTGCTCTGTGCACAAGGGGATTTCTGTAATAATTACCCCTGAGTACCCAGTGGAATAAGTGGTAATTACACTGTCTAAACATAGAAATAGATCCTTGTGCCATCGGTTCCACAACTGACAGGAAGCCTTACTCCAAATTTCTAAGGGTTTTTTTAGTTTTCATATTCCTCTAGCACTGCAAAATTGAAGATGCACCCAGGGTTGTACACACTTCCTTGCTCTGCAGCTTACATGAACTACCTGTCTTGTAACTTGTATAATAAACAGTTGGTGTACCCTTGGGTTCCTTTCCTCAGCTGCAGAGTAGGGACAGCAGATGTTCTGCAGAATGAAATCCTTCGTGATTATGGGATTGCTCAGAGGGCCATAATACCTACCCACCCCCAAGAGAATGAGTCAGTCAAGCAAAATAGAATATTATTCCTATTTCCTATCAGCACAAATGGAAATCATAACACTGTTAGTAAACCATGCCACCAAATGGAGGCAAAGAACCAGATGCAAAACTGGCAGAAGAACATTATACCTGTGTTGTGATGGTCTGAGAGATCACATAGACTATCAAGGGAAAATATTATTTCTATTGGACAAAGGCCCACCTTCGCCACATGGTACTGTTGTCAAGCTAGAGGGTCACAGAAAGAATGAAAATGTTGAAAAAGCTTAAAGGCAAACTGAGATCTTGGAGACAATATGTGCAATTTGTACCACTACCCTAGAAGGTCTGCTCTATATCAGTTCACAATATTCTACTCCTTCACAGTTACGTACTAACTTTCACACTTAATTACAGAAAAATAAATTTTCTCATCAGACTGACTTGCTGAATTAAAGTTTCTAAATTTCTTTTTCATGCCTTGGACCAAGGAACCAAATATAAACCCTCTGTCTACAGTCAGTCTCTAAATATAGCCAAGAATTAAGATATTCCTGCTTCTGCATCCTAAATAATCTAATGGAATCAATTACGCTTTTGCGTAGATGACATCTGGTATTTGCAAATACAACATGAAACATGAAATCCAACCAAAATAAGCATGAAACTACAGTTTCCACCCTTCCCGCTTCATCCTCAGTAAACATATTATTGTTTTGTATCACGGGGTGGATTTTTCATATTTCTTACAGACCTCAGCTTAGAAGCTTCCCAAGAGAATGTAACGCTTGCAAAAGAAAAGGGCTGATAACTTTGACTTCTGCCAGTGGTTAAACCAGATGAGTGAGCATCGTTCATGGATTCACTGAGAGAATGATCTCATTGCTTGGATTTTCAGCCTTGTGCTTTTGTTGATCAGCGTTCCAGTCACACCAAGCTAAATAACAGTTTACATTGTCAGATACAGCAAGGTGTGGAGTGAACACCAACATCAGCTGTGGAATGGACGGAATCTGAAATGGATTAAATACAGCTCTGTCACACTGTGCCTGTAAGACCTTTGCCCATTATAACTGGAAGCTAAGGACAGTCCCGCTACACTGTATCCATGTCATCAACCCATTTCAAAATATAACGCCTTGCAGCACTCTCCTAGCATCATAACTAATGATTCAGCCTGAAGTAGCCACACATACTGTATTAGTACCAGAATGCAAACTATCCCTGGATGTAAGTCCACAGGACTTTGGGGGGTTGGGTTTGGGGGTTTTGTGTTGTTTTTTTTTCTTCTTTCAGATACAGCCTAAATAGATAAATGTAACTGTACCTGCAATCAAGGACTGCCCTGTTCCTCCTCCAAATAATGCATGGTCAGGAGAGGGATGGGTCATGTCCATGCCCATGCTCCAGAGCAGAGTCAGAGCATAGCAAAGCAAGCAGTCCCACTCTAAAGACTGGCTAGCCTTTGGGCTCTCAGCATCCTTGGAGGAAACCGTGCCTCCGCAAATGCTCTACAATGAAGTCGCATGTTTCTTCAGAACTCCTGTTGCTGCCATGCACTGCCAGATTTACAAACCTCCGAAAGAGTTGGCTGTGGCAGTCCATATGGAAAGGTGAATGCTGGAGAACTTTCACTGGTAGAAGTTGCTGGGCAGGGCTGAGGACGTGGGCCATTCCTGTGAAACCACACTTCTGACTCTGGCCCCCAGACATGCCACGTGCTATGTGTTGGGAATTACAGTCGTAGATTTTACCTTTCTGCAGCTGAGCAACTCCCATCCGTTTCACCATCAGTTCTGCCAGCACGAGCAGGGGCTGAAGGCAGTGGTCCCCACCTTTCCCTCGCCTGCCTGATGTTCGTGCAACACCGTTCTGTTTCCTCCCTTGCTCTGGCCCAAGTGCTCACATCTTCCCAAGGTGAACAAGACTGAGACTTGAACCAAGTTAGACTAATTTTATTTATTTTTTTTTCTTTTTCCTCTGTATTAATTTTAAATCATGCCTAGGTTTTTTATCCAGTTCACCAAGTATCTGCACAAATGCTGCTGCCAGCACAGAGAAGGGGACAGCTCAGGTGAGGGAATGAGTGACTGAAAGCTGTGCTGGAGGAAAGGGAGAGAGACATTTATATCAGTGGCACAGCAGCTTGTTCTCTGTTAAAGCTATTGTGAAACTACAGCAAAGTCACCAGCTGTCATCATCATGTCTGAATGGGTAACCTTCATCCTGCCCCCTTGTATTTGTAGTGCAACAGATTCTAACCATAGTACATTTTTTATATATAGCTAAAATTGTGTAAGAAATTCATAATTTTAGTTACACAGGTGGAATGCATGGGATATTTTCATTCCAAGATTACAGCCCTACAAATACCTAAGTATGGGTAATTTCACTGGTTTCTGAAACAAATAGATTTTGTGATTTTTGACTGACTCTCTCTCTTACAAGAAACAAACGTTCCCCGTGAAAATATCTGGCTTTAATTTCTTTAACCATAGTCATTGCATTTGCTGAAGCAAGTACCATGCACAGCATGACACAGCTATCTATGAAATAATTTAACTGCATCGTGCGCAGTCAGCACAAGTTCAGCACTGTAATTTGGAGAAAGTGATTCCATACTGTCACTCGCTGTCTGAGCCACATATTATGCTGCAACACTTTTGCTTTCCTTCCTATCTATTGTAAAAATATGGGCTTTTTTTTCAACTATGTTAAAGTATCCCTTGTTAACAACATATGTTTACATTTGACTAAAAAAAGGTGTGGGTTTTTTTAATATGTCATTTTAATCTTCAAGAGTTCAGCTACTATAAACCACAAGAAGTAAGATCAATAGCACAAGCAGGTGCCCTCACCACAGGTAGTTAAACAGTTCTGCATTGTTTATTTTGACCCAACACTTCAGAAATTACTTGATTCTGTTCAGTGACAGTGTACATGGAAAAATGAACTATGCAAGCAGCTGAAATAACCACCAACCTTGATTTCTTCAGCGTGAGTTCGAGTGCTGAAGCTTAGTATCCTTGCTACATGTTGTTGGGTGTAAACTGCCTATAAGGACACTACTACAGAAGAACTTCAGGAGTTTTAGCAACCACGTAAATACAAGCTCTCACAGCTGCTGTTTGAACGCATGTAGACGGAGTAGCACATCTCTCGGTTGTCTGTGCGTGAGGTATCCAGGTAGCAAACCAAGCAGATCCTGCCTGTCCCCAGCACTCCTGGCTGCAGCAGGGTGCCCTGGGGCTGTGGAGCACAGCGCGTGCTGCTCACACCAGGCCGTCTTCTGCCCGCTTCTCTTTTAAACTGGACTCATCCCCACAGCAATCTGTCTGTACTTTTCCAAAGGCAAAAGTACTAAATTTATTATAATTTACATATGCCTGCAATAGCCGTTACTCTGGGAAATTTATAGTAGTTGTACAAAGAAGATGTGAGCCATTAGAAGGATCCTGACATCCAAACCTCCCTAAATAAAATAACTTAGCAATAAATGTTTTAACTTCTTTTGAAAACTAGGAGTAATGCATGGAATATTACTGCCAGCTGCTTATTGCAAGTCACTGGAAAGAAAAATATCTTGGCGTAATAAAACCGAGGACAGACTGGCAATGAGCAAGAGAAAATCTTCTGTGATCAAAAAATCATGTTAAACTTGGGAAAGTATTTTGGAAATCCATATTTATTATTCCTTTTATTTACAGAAAATAACTCTCAAGTAGCAAACTTCCCAGTTATGACACTTAAAATAATCTTGGCTCTTAACAGACAGCTGTTAGTGCCCGTGATGTAACATCACTCACATCAATTTCATTGGTCCGGCATTGACCAGAGAAGTCAAAAAGTAAAAAAGATCAGTTTCCAGCTCATGTTTAAAGTGAATAACCATCCTGCTGTATTTTGAATACAATGGAAAGAGCTGTGATAGTCATATGGTAAGGAACAACTCAGTCTCTACCAAGTGCTACCCAAGCTGCGTAGCTTGCTGTTCAGAAGGGTAATAAACAGCCCTTTCAGTCCAGCCAAAGCGATTAGAATAGCCGTGATTCAAACGCATGGTAGCATAAGCGTGTCGCTAAAATCTGGTCTTCTGAAAACCGCTTTTAACACAATGGAACCATTACTTGGCCAGCACAGTTGATGGCCACGTGCTTTTGTTGCCACGAGCTGTGAGAATCCGTAGAATCGGAGATTATTGTAGAAATGTGAATGTACTTTATGACGGTCTGTAGTAATTCTGTACATCTCTTATGTCTGTGTTCTTATAGCCACTTGGGCACTGAAGTAGCTGAAATGAGAAAGAGGCAGCAGTCACAAAATGAAGGAACATCAGCTGTGTCTCAAGCACCTGGAAACCAAAGGCCCAACAACACATGTTGCTTTTGTTGGTGCTGTTGCTGCAGCTGTTCATGGTATGTCCTGTAGTATGTTTGGTTTCATATCCATCACAGGTAAATGATGAGAATGGAAAGTGCCAAGCACTGGGAACATGCAGACTTCTGGGAGAGGATTGCTGCCAAGAGGCACAATTTAACATTTCACTTAAAAATTTGATTAAACAATTCCCTGATTTGGTTGGACATCTTGTGAGGGGGAAGAGGAGAGAATAGTAAATTCAAGCTATATTTACCCTACTCAAACTATAATTAAAATAGGAGATTTCAGTTGTAAAACTAGTATGTGTGAATGAGAGACTTGATACTGAACATTTTATATTTTGCATTCAAAACATTTTTTTTCTGCCTGTACTTTCGATACTGCAGTTGTCTGCATTCAAGAGGGAAAAAGGGAGATGGTCATAAATGTGAACATATGGTGACTTGTTTTACTACTTACTTGTTGAATAATATATATGCTGTAAATCTGAAAACACAAGCCTTAAATTCCACTTTATCTTTTAATTGGTGTGGCGTAATTTTTAGTGGAAAAAAGGCTCAAAAATTGTGGCTGATTGTCACTTCCTAAACAGCGTTCACTTGGAAAGTCAAAATATTAAAGCCACTTTCAGAAACAGCTTTAAATTCTCAGTATCTTGAGATGCATCAGGTGTTTATTTCTTATTTTCATGAGCACAGTTAGTGTTGAAACGTAAAGCAATTGACATGCGGTCCTGTTTGGAGCCTGTGCATCCTGTTACATCCATAGTGCAGTCCTTTTCGAGTGACCAGTCCTCTGTGTATCTGTTATTTCCACTTCAATCAGCCATCCAGCCCCATTCTCAAATCTGAGGCTATTTTCCCCCAATATATTTAAAAATACATACCTGAATGTATGCACCAGGCATCAAATGCAGCAGTTTTTTCCAGGATGTCACGTCCTGGAGGCAGTACCAGGGCAGATCTGCCTTGGCTGTTACTTCCAGTTTCACCTGGAGGCAGAGGATATTTGGAGCAAGGATGAGCCAGAGCTCGTGCTTTTGCAAAGGCACTCTGCAATGTGTTCAAGCCATACAGCAAACAGGGGGAAGTGTATTAAATGGAAAGAGAAAGGAGGATATTTTGCCACTGCTATCTCTGCTTTGTGACAAGAGCACAATGTAAGACTAGCTATACTGTTGCAGACCAAAGGTTCATTTAGCTCAGTGTCCTATTTCAGGAAGTCACCTGTAGCGGATGCCACAAGGAAGGGATAAAACAAGACAAGTACCTCCTTAACCTATCCACAGCAAAACTCCTCACAACTTCTGGCCATCTGCAACTTAGGGACTTCCTGGCCCAGAGGTTATTTCTGTGTGTTTTATAGCCCTTGGTGGAACTTTCTTCCATTAATTTGTCAAACCATTTTCTGAAGTGACTTCCTGAACTCATCTAAACTTTTGGCATCCAGAGGTTCCTGTAGCAATAAATTCTACACCCGACCTGTGCAGTCTGTGAACTATGACTCCCTTTTATTTGTTTTAACCTACTAGATGTTAATTTGATTTGATGCCTCCTTGTTCTTATGATTGTGAAGAACAGTGAATAATTTTTCCCAGGATGATCAAGTTTTTATAGAGTACTCTCATATCCCCTTTCAGCTGTCTTTTCTTCCATAGTCTTCTCTGTCTTAATCTATGTGATACAGAAACTGACCCCGACTGTGGTTTATCCTTATCTGTCTTCTATCTGTCCACCTACCTTGTGTGTCCCCATGTACATTTCCTATTCTACCATCTCCTGTATGAGTTGTGTGACTAGATCCGTTGCAGTAGTCAAGACGTGGGTGCACGTTGTTTGTGTTTCCTCTTGATTTTTTTATTATTAATTCCTAGCACTCTGCTTGCTTTTCAACAGTCCCTGAGATGATGTTTTCCTGGAATTATCCAGGAATGACTACAACTTCTCTTTACTGAATGGAAATAAAGCCCATCATTGTTCATGCACAGCTAGGGTTGGCCTTTGCCTTGCATGCTGGAACATGAATGGCCATAAAAGTATCAGTCTAATTTCTAAAACTTACAGACATCTGATTTTATTTTTTAAGCATGCTATAGCTTAAGAACTGATGTTTGACATCGATACTCTATTTTGAAGTCTTCATGAGCTTTGTGACCCTTGGAGTGGCTCCACTTTTTAGAATGCAATATGATTATATATGTGAACACCTTATGCATATTAAATCTAAATTAGAGCAATTATTGCTTTAAAATGTAGAATGTCCCTTCAGCTGCTTTAGTAATTGTTTTTACTGTTAATATCCTGTCTTTCAGGTGTTGAGTTTGTTTGGATTTTTTTGTTGTTTTTTGGTTGGGTTTTTTTTAAGTAGATTAGACTGAGCATGTAGAAATCCTGTCAATTTAAGCTCGTTTTCAGGATTAAGTCAAAGAATGGGTCAAAGGGGATAGTGGCATCATTTGTGTTTTCTAAAATCGAAAATGTAGCACAGGTGATGTTGTAAGTCTTTTCCAGCTCTATCTTCTGTGATTCCACAGTGGAAACTCCAGCAGAGGAGAGATGGGAAAAGGCAATATGTTTCAGAATCTCAGTTAAAATTAAGTAATTGGTTCTGGTGCCAAATTTGTTTGGTAAATTTGAACTGTCAAGGTAGAGTACAGACTACTGTTCTTGCCTCAGTTGTGTAAACAAACCCTGCAAAGACAATTAAAAAAACCCTACGTAACGAACTTTACTATTCACTCATTATATAGGGGATTCTAGGTAGGTAATTCTCTAGAGTAGTTCTCTGTAATAAGAAAGCCTAATGGATAAGTGTAACAGGTTCTCTGGACCTAATGCAATTGCATGCTTACCCTGGTTCCACCTGTCTTTGTATTTGAGTAACGTGAAATTCTCAAGATCTACCTGTCTGGAAATGTTGCTGGGTTCATTTTTCTTCTGTTTTTCCATCAGCCTGTGTGACTGAGGACAGCTCTTATATCACTAACCTCTTAGTGCCTCAACTTCCTCACCATCCATAGGAAGGGGGGGGTGGGTGTGCGTGCAGCTTTTAGTAAGAAGCTTTCACTTGCATCTCTTTGAAGAGTTAGTTCAATAGTTCATATATCCAAACAAATCATTAGAATTCTAAAAATATCTTTTGTGAATCATGTGATGTTTGTTTTCTTCAGTTCCACCCTGTGTTAAAATCAGAATAGGCATTAAGTCTTCTGTTTGCATAACAGCATAGGCAAATATTCACACCTTTGTTTGGGGAAATAATGCCTTGCCTAATAGAGACTTGTTAACAGCAAGAAGTTAGATCCCAAAATTATTCAGTACATCTTATAACAAACTTTTTTTTTTCTCTCTAATAATTCCTTTTTAAAGGTAACAAATATTCAGAGTACTTCTCCATTGTTATGTGTTAACCCCAACAGGCAGCTCAGCCCCACGCAGCCACTCACTCACTCCTGCCCAGTGGGATGGGGAAAGAAAATTGAAAGGGTGAAAGTGAGAAAACTCGTGGGTTGAGATTAAGACAATTTAATAGGTAAAGCAAAGCTGTGTGCACAAGCAAAGCAAAACAAGGAATTCATTCACTGCTTCCCATGGGCAGGCAGGTGTTCAGCCATTTCCAGGAAAGCAGGGCTCCATCATGCGTAACGGTGACTTGAAAAGACGGACGCTACAACTCTGAATCTTCCCACTTCCTCCTTCTTCCTCAGCTTTTATTGCTGAACACAATGTCATATGGTATGGTACATCCCTTTGGTCAGTTAGGGTCACCTGTCCTGGCTGTGTCCCCTCCCAACTTCTCCTGCACCTCTATCCCGCTCACTGGCAGGACAGTATGAGAAACAGAGAAATTCTTGATGCTGTGCAAGCACTGTTCAGTGGTAGCTAAAACATTGATTTGTTATCAAGACTGTTTTGGTCACAAATCCAAAACATAGCACCATAGGGGCTGCTACAAAGAAAATTAACTCCATCCCAGCCAGACCTGGTACATCTATTGGCACTGATAGTTGTCAGGACAGTAAATTGCTGAGTTTATAATGACAAAGCAAGGTTGATTACCAAGTTTTGCTCAGATTGGAAAAGGTGGAGATAAACAGACTCCTTAAGTTGGCCATTTAAGTGTAATAGGTATGGTCAGGATGTTACCCAACTAGCTTAAGCCCTGAACGGCTGCCTGAGCATCAGCAGTGAAGGAAGCAGTCTTCTTTAGTGGAGACAATAAAGTGCTTCTGAATTCCCCAACAGGAAAAGCTTGTCCACTCTGGAGTTCTTCTGTAGGACCTTCCTCTCTCCACTGACCAGATATAGACCTTGGGTGCTTACTTCAGGAAGACCACCTCACTAAAGTACCCAACAGATAAGTACCAGTCAGGAACTGAAGGTGCTGGACTGAATCTCTGTGTAAGCCTCCACAAAGCACCATTCCCACAGAGGACAGAAGAAAAGGGTTCCTTACGAGGTGTAATTTCAATGACTCGGGTAGCCTAAGAGTTGCAAAATTTGCAGTAAGATTCCTAACATGACAGGCTATAATTTCCTCAATTACACTTTCTCCAGAGACCTGCGCATTTAGTATTTAGCACTATGACTTTACAGTTTTGAGTTCAGCCTGGCGAGGTAAGGGTAAGCGTGCTATTTCACCTCCCCAACCTTATTTAGCAATTCGTTACTCCAGCTTCCTGAGCAGACATGAAGCCAGTCAATCTCTTGCAAACACTTTTAAATTACATTCTTTAAAAAAAAAATAAATAAAAAAATCTCAAGATGCTAAACCAGGGAGGTTGGCTATTCTGCCAATTTTATTTTGCTTCCTTTTTTTGTCTCCCACCCAGAGCAGGAGTCATATCTTTTTATCCTCTCTTCCCTTCATAAGGTGCTCAGTGAATTTTAAAGCTGTGGGACACTCTGATGCCTGATAATCCCTCTCCTTTTACCACAGACAGTAGGCACAGAGGGTGTCTAACATCTGCCCTGCAAGAGACCTTAGCAGTACGGGAGTCTGGGGGACACGAAGAGGCTTCCTGTGGACAAGTGAAGATGAATATGTGGCTTCACTTGGTTCTGTAGCTCGATTCAAGCATGCGAGCTGGAAGACCTTTACCTTAAAGAGAACTATTAAAACAAGTGCTGAAGACTTGTGGAAGGGGAAAAAGGGACTCACGTGTCCAGCAGCTCTGAGCTGTGCCCTGTACAAAAGCTATGCCTGCCATTTGATTTCTTGCGACCCTTCCATGGCTGGTTTCCCACACCCAGGAGATGCCAAGGAAGATAGGGTATTTGCCAGCTTGGCAGTAAACAAGAGTTGCTCTTGGCAAGAAACCTCTCTCTTCCCGTTCTTATAACTTGCCTATGCCTGCTGTGAGTTACGTCTGAAACTTCTTCCTGATGACCCTGTTACACAAATATTTTTCTTTATTAAAGGGAACATTTTCCTTGCATGGGTTTAGCAGTTGACTTGGGCCTACAAGAAGATATTTCTGTCCCTTGTGCCATAAATATGACAGTTCTAAGGACAATTTTAGATTATATTAATATTTTTTCTCTATGGCATTCAACATTTTCCTCCTCCTAACGAAAAAGTAGTATGCATGGTACTCTAAATGAAAAAAAACAAAACAGGTTTTTTTGCACTTCTCACTTCTCTAGTACTTGAGATGGATGATTTTTTTCTGGTATATTCAGTATTATTTTGCCAGCAACAAATTGTGTCTAAGCTTTGCATGACTCTACACAAGATAATCCCTGGGGGTCATAGTCATGGCTGCTTTATTTATTTAAATATGGTAGAAAGTTTGGTGGAGAGGGAAGCAAAGAAAGGATGGAAACAAACAAACAAAAAAACCCCAAACAAACATTTAATGGAATAAATTATAGCCACATGTTCTGAAATATGTGGAAAACAAAATCCATATTCTGCTTTCCATGCCTGCCTGCAGCAGAACTTTTGTACTAGTAGACTAGAGGTGGGCTGGTACAAAGAGAGCTACCCGGCTCCAGGATTTTTTTAAAGCTTTCAGCCAGAAAAGAAAATCTTTATCTTTGAAACAAAACCACTCATTTTGAAAAATATTTTTTACTTTCAATGTTGTTTTCTTTACAAACTTAATTTTTTAATTATTTTCCTCCCTGAACACATAAGACAACACATCTGAAAAAGATGTACTCAACTCTCTGCATTGTATCTTTTCAAAACATCACACCTGAGAAAAGCAAATACGGAAAAGTGCATTGGGAATTATTGTACTCTAGTGCAGAATATGGAAGTTCAGGCTACTGTACTCTATTTTACTGAAATAGAAGGTGATATTTTTAAAAATAATGGGAAAGATGTTCCATTCTGAGCCTTTTTATACTTTAAAACATCGCAGGACTTCCTTATGTTTTTAACACTCCTGTTGCAGAGGTCAAAGATGAAAACAGTCACTCTCTTTCCCAGCAAATAATTTATTCTGAGGGATAGTAGGCTTAGCTAGCATGGGAACTTGTGCTTTATGCGCCTGTGGGACAGGATCATCTGCTTTGCCTCAAGTCATCACAGTGCAACGGGCAGCACTGGTGCTTTCTTAGGAAAGGAGCACCAGTTCTTCTGACAGGTAGCATTTAAAGCTGGATAAAATCCATTATATAACCTGTCACACATGCTACCAAATGTGGTACTCTAGAAAATCAGTCTTAAATCACCTTGTCTTTAAGGCCGCGTATCCTCAGTGCTGAGGCCATGAGAGAAAGCTGCCCGGCTGGCATTCCTGTTGTCACTGGAATGCACCATGGGGTGAGCATGGGGTAAGGATTTAAATACTTAGTCCTCAGAAATGGGCCTCTCAAGGCTCCCTAAACTACTTAAAATAAGAAATTTAGATTCTCAGCATTTGGAAAAACAAGCAGAAGACACTCTAAAAATAAATAGCTTGTCAAGTATTTTTTTTCATACTTTTGCAAGTTATGTTAACAGTACTTATTAAATAATACCCAAGCAAAGCATTTCTTTTCCCTTTAAAGCAGAAGAAAGGGATGATCTCTAAAGTTAAAAAATCAGAGGGGAGAAGCAGGTCTCCCTAATCGGTACGATATTTCATAGGCTCACTCTGCTTTATAATTCCGACAGGGCAAGTGGTATTGCTGGAATTTTATGGAAGTTTAGGTCCTCAGGGCAGGCTGGGGACAGGTGGCTCTGTGCAAGCTTTTTCACACAACTCTCCCAGGGCATCACAGCCTCTCGCCAACCTCTGGGCTTGTGCCCTTCTGTGACACGCAGCCAGATTGTCGGTGTTAGCCTAAAAATTCCTGGAAGTCTGCTCCCTCCTTGAGCCAGAACACAAATATACCTGAGGTGTGAGTCAATAGAGGGCTTATCCCAGAGGTGGCAAGTAAAGGCAGCTTTGTCCACTTGCTGCACCTTCCTGTGAAACAGGTATGAAACGCTACCGTTCAAAAGAGGGGAACACATTTCTTCTACATAAAAGATGCCACAAGGTGCAAAGGTGTGATAGATGAGGTCTCAGGTATACTAACCGCAGCAAACTACTTCTCCATAATTTTTCCTGCATCTGCTTCTACAGAGTAACGTGCAAATGCAGGAAATCAAAATGTTAACAGCAAATAAAAACGACTATAGAAATAAAATTTACCGAAAGCAGAATTTATTGTAAAATCAACTAAAGGAAGCTTAAAATTAACCTATTAAAATCTCATGAGAGCCTCCCTTGGTCACTGCAAAGCCAAAATAATCAAGTACCCCTCATCTCCTCTCATCAAAAAGCAGCCCAGAAATCCCTATTTCCAAGCTCATCCGGCACCTTTATCTTCTTCCTTTCTTCTTCTCAGCCCTTTGCCATCTACCTCCAAAGCCTTGTGGAAGCACAAGGTCTTTGCGCAGCCTTGGAGCAGGGGTGGGAACCGTCAGCCACCGGCTCCCACAGCAGCAACGGGCCATTTGCCACACAGAAGTGGCTTTGGTGCAGGTCATTGCTTCGTGGGACATGCAAAGTAAATAAAAATCACGCATTTCTCTAGAAGAAAGCCGTAAGATGCACACTGCATTTATTTCGACAAGTGTCTGCAAAGGCGTAGTCGCTCAGGTGCTGCTGGCCTACCATGAAATTATTGTGGTAGCACAAAGATACACAAGATGCTACGCAGACGTTCAGCATATATAAATCATTTAAAATTAGTTTTCAACAAAGAACTCTGGTTTGAAAAAACCTTTAACACTCTAAATTGAGTCTAACTCCCTGTAAACTGATAAATGTTTCTATTTTCAACTGTATGAAGTAAATTTGTTCCTCCCCACAATAAAACAGAAGTCTAATGTGTAAGAGTGGAGCAATAGCTTCTTGTGCAGCCGGTCTGTTACCTTTCATCACAAGTCAGGGGTAGAAACTTCACTAACATCAAACCAGCCTTGGGCTCTCCAGGCCAAGCTTTTCTAGTATCAGGATTTTATCCTTAATATTTTAAACTTTGAAAGTTCATTTCATTTTGAGGAACAGATGGAGGCTCGTGTATTTACTGACATTTTTACCCATCTGTTATAACACAAGCAGGTTAGAGAATGGGTAGAACATAAACATATTATATTAGCAAATTTTTAATAAATGTTTCTGAAGCTTCACAAACCAAATGCATAGATTCCTATGTGTATAATACTATTAAGATAAGAAACCTTCATCAGTCTAACTGCAGAAAATACTCTTATTTCAAGCAAAGGATTCTGTAAAGAAAATTGGAATAAAAAAAAAAAATTGGAACTGCAATCCTCCTAAATTGAAGAATAAATACTTTCTCAGAGGGGATTTGGGATTACACAAGGCTCATTCTAATTCAGCCACACATAAGATGCTGACAGTAGCTCCTTAGAAGGAGACAGCAGGCTAAATCTAGTTAACTTTAGAAAATGATCTTGATTCTGCCCTGGTGCAGCACACAGAGTGTATTCAGGGACAGCTGCACTTGAGGAGACTAGAGGGAGAGAAAGCAATGGCAGAATCACCTCCACTGGGGAAAAGCAGCTTGATGTCTCCTCAGAGGCTGTTTAAGAGATGGATTGCTTCAGAGCATCAGCATCTTGGCTCTCCCTCACCACTCGTGCCCGTTTCCCACCTGCCTGTGCCAAAATGCTCTTCAGCTTGATGTCTGCAGAACAGTGGCTGAAGGAAGATTCGTAATGTCATGACAGATTTTCTGTCACCAGCACACAGCTTGACTGTTGCTGTGGAAAAAAAGGAAAAAAAGAAAAAAACAAGAGTGCTGAGGATGCCTGAGTCCAGTTTACACTGTGACTTTCAGCTGTTAGGAGTTTGGGGCCTTTGAAGTCTGCCCCGATAGGGGCTGGGCTGCTTTTTTGTTTCCTTATTGCAAATTTGACAATTACGTATTTACAGAAAGCTGCATAAACTCAGAAGTCTGTGGAAAACCACAGAAATGGAGAGGTATGTGAAAGGTCAAAATGGGTCTGAGATCAAAATACAAGCTGAAGAAAGGCATGTTGATAGATGATGTCATTTTAAAGGTGCCAAGGTGGCCTTGCAAATCCTCTGAACTTTATTCATCATGGAATATAATAAAAACTTAAATATTGAACATGCAAAACCAACAAAAAAGTCTTATCCAAGTTATACATACTAGCTGTGTCTATACTAGTAAACTAAGCAGGGCTAGGGTCTAATACGGGCTCAAGCAATCAGCTGTAGGGTTAAATCATTAGCAAGTGTTAACTCCCTGGCAGAATTTTGGCCAGGGTCAAAGTGCAGAGTCTCAGGCAATGACCTGTCGCAGGTGCAGAAGCCCTGTTTTGGGTATGGGCTTTATGAACTGAGGCTACGTGGTGCCAGGCAGCCTCAGGGCCAGACAACTCTCCCAGTCCGTTTTATCTGCAAGGATAAATGCAGCCTGTAGTTCTAAGCCGAAAGGGGAAAAATTAGGCTACTTAAATCTGTTAGCAGCAAAATTTCCATCTTACAAAGGTTTATATTTTAAACATGTATCATTCCAAATCGGTTTAAAATGTCAATTAAAACAGGAATAAATGTCTAGTGCTTTTAAGAGAAAAAATGAGAGAATGTATCATGGAAATGAGTCTGCACCCCTGGTAGATAACACTTATAAGATGGAGATCCTCTCACTAGAAAAGTGGGTCAGACATTCATTATGTGAGGCAGAAAGGCAAAGGAGATGCGAATCTTGTCTAGTCACCCTTAATAATTCCACAGCACATATATTCGTCGAGATGGCAGTACTGGCTCTTCTGAAGTAGCTGATTGAGGGCCTGATACTGGCAGGTGCTGAGCGCCCGTTGTGGAGCAATGGATATCTTCAGTTCCTGTTGACATCCATGTTGAAAGAGCTTCCCAGCTCAGGGCCTTGTCTAACAGAAAATCTGGAAAACAGCAGTTAACACCAATCAAAGCAGAAGCCTGCCTGTAATATACACGGACTGGTATGGTGTTTCTCAGTCCTGTTGGTTAGTTGGACAACAGTTAAGTGGAAGATCCCCCAACTTATCTGATTGTAATGTGGATAAGCAAAAACTAGTTTGGTCTGTGCTAATTTCACAAAATACAGTGTTCATAAAGATCATGGTAGGAATCATACTTTGCATATACATATAGCCCTCTTTAATTAAATAACTTTACAACACCTTATGAAAAGAAAAAATGTGAATTTAGTGTGAATGTTCCCAGGCATCTCTTCCTATTTGGAAAATGCAACTAAATCTATCGAAGCAAAGGAGTGACCCTAATCAGGCTCAACTCTTTACTGTTGCTGCTATTTTCACCTTTGCAAACCAAGAATAATATAAAAAAAACCCTACTACAGAAACTGAGAGTAGGGCCATTTATCAGAATTAATTGAGACCATTAGGCTTGCTTGCTAGTGGATTGGAGGGCTTTTACTCATCCGTTTACCCTTTCAAAGAATGCAATTTCTATTTCTTTGAACACTAGACAACTGCCACTTTTAATTGTCTCAAATATATGAAGGAATTGCTTGCAAAATAGCTGTAGCCAGAAGTAAGGACACTGCGGGTTGTCTAGTAATTAGATGTAGCCGTTGTACAAGATGGAATATGAATGGTAATATTATTCTGAAGGAAGGAATGAAGCTGACAGCCAGACTAGTGATCTGTTTGGTGACCTGACAAGAGAAATACACTCTTGAGTTGAATCTTGCCTAAAGCAGAAACTAGCTCGACAGTAATGAAACAAAGCTAGAGTAACTCCATTAGGAATCATTGGCAAGCGAACTTTGGCAAGCCATAGATTTCTTACCTATACAGAAATTACATTCTACATCTGAGAACAAAAATCTCAAAAATTTACCCTAGAAGGGACTAAAAGTTTCCAAAATTTGTAATAGCTTCTGGTGTGGCTATCATTATGTAAAAGTAATATAATCTCTTTAAAGTAGAATCCAGCAGAAAGCATCTTTTCTTGCATAATATCAGAAGAACAAAATACATCTGACAAAAAAAAAAAAAAGAGGATTTAGGACAGTCAGATTGCTTTAAATCACTAATTCTTCCCCCTCCTGCACAGTTACAACTTTTTCTCAGTGCTAGTCTAATTTTGAGGGAGATACTGTCCTTTATTTCAGAAGTTCAAGTACAGTGCACACTGGTAGCTTCCATCTGCCTTTGGATGCCTGCTGAGCTGCAATATCAGTAGCTAGATAGTTTAAATCAGTCACACAAGAACTGTGTGGAGGAGGAAAGCAAGTTCAGCAAGTTCAGCAAGGCTGTCCATTAAAAGGGCCGGTCTCCTTTCACATACCTTTTAAGCTGCACTGGCCTTGAGAGCATTTCCTTCCTTCACCCTGAAGTCATCCTGCAGTGTAAAATTATTACTTTTTTTTTTAAGTAGCCTCCAAAAATCTTCTTCAATCACAGTCTTTTTTTAAGTATGATTCTAGTAAATATGTTGGTTGTGGCACCGGTGGCCACACCTGGAGTACTGTCTTCAGTTCTGGGCTCTTCATTGCAAGAGACATGGACATACTGAAGACAGTTGAGCAAAGGTCCACAAGGATGATGAAGGGCCTGGAGTATCTCTTCTCTGAGGAAAGGCTGAGAGAGCTGAGGCTGTTCCACCTGGAGAAGAGAAGGCTCAGAGGGATCTTATTAATGTGTATAAATACCAGAAGGGAGGGTGCGAAGATGACAGAGCCAGACTCTTTTCAGTGGTGCTCAGTGACAGGACAAGGGGCAATGGGCACAAACTGGAACACAGGAGGTTTCTTCTGAGCATCAGGAATCACTTTCTTACTGGGAGGGTGACTGAGCACTGACACAGGTTGCCCAGAAAGGCTGTGGAGTTTCCATTCTTGGAGATATTCAAAAGTCATCTGGACATGGTCCTAGGCAGCCTACTTTAGGTGGCTCTGCTTGAGCAGGGGGCGTGGACAAGATGACCTCCAGAGTTCTGTCTCTTCTAACCTCGGCCATTCTGTGATTCCGTGTTTGACCTGACAAAGACTAAACTCAGATCTTAAGTGTTTGCAAAACATTTCTGGATATATTTCTGTGTCCCTTTTTGTCCGGGGTTTTCCAACAGTTTAGTTTTTCCACTACCAATCCACTTCTGAACACTTTCTAAAACACAAAGGAATAGGTAGAAAAATTACATCAAAGTTTGCATTGCAAATAGCGATCTGTGATGGAAGGTGTATTGACACATGGATTTTTGATTTTACAAGGCTTTGTGTTCAAATTCTTCATAGGGTCCAAACCAAAAAAAACCAGAGTTTGGACAAATTTGAAAGCTTGTCTGTCAAATGTGTGCTGAATTCAACTTTTATGGAAAATACAGCAGGAGAATCTAACTCATGGCTTTGAAAAGAGACTGCTAGTTTGACTGTCCCTTATGAACAGAAAAGGTTACCAGATTTTAGATCTATTTCATTTTAAATCATTAAATATACAGGAAAGGGAATAGAGTGGAACACTGCAGATTTGCTAAAATCTTTTTAGGTACTTGCTTTACTGAGCGCATCCCTCTATGACTTACTTTAGCACAGCATTCATATTTCAGTAAGGATGATCTACCTTCACAGTGGCATGTGGGATGCAATTTAGTAACCTTATATAATGATCTTACATAAACTCAAAAATCTTGGCCAAGGCATCCCATTAACAAGGAGATGATTATACTCTTAAGCACTAGATCACTTGGGTTCAATTCTGCTTTTACTCAAGATGAGGAGTAGCACAACATAAGTAAGACTATCAGGACAGAGATAAATGTCTTAACTGACTAGACCTTAATAGCCTGAGATGCTGCAGATATCTTAAACCTTAATTTCCACCAATCTCCTTTTTCTTTTATGGTTTAGAGTTGAATCTGTAATGACTTTGACCAATTACGCTGAATCCAGCACAGTATTAGCAAAGCACTGCTATTGAAAAGCAGTAAGAAATGCAGCCTGCTCTCCCCCACCTTCAAAATATGGCAAAAACATACAAACTCAGATAAACAGAGAAGTTTCTTATTTTTCACGGGGAAGTTCAGAATTCTTAACCATGACGGGCCGGCCTTACCACAAGCCTTTGAACAAAAGCATTCATGGACCTTAGCCCAGGTTTTCACAAGGAAGAAGGGTAGGACCCTCTTCATCCATAGTGCTTTTTGAGTGTGTTTCCCTCTAAACTTTTCAATACCTCACAGGGCTAAAAGCTTCACACAGAAAAGTCTACTCAGCATTGCAAGAGCAGCACTGTGGAACAAAGACAGGAGAATTGTCAGCGATTCTTTCAGTCACCCCTGGATTGCTGCTACAGCGAAGGCATCAGATATATGGCAGCAAACAGGCCAAGATGCTTGTGTGTGGGCACAGGAGGGTTTGACCACATCTCTTTCTTCCTGCGTCCACACTCTCCACAGCCGTGTCAATGCCACTCCTCTAGAAATCTCAAGACTGGTTTAGGGAAGCGAGGGTGCTTCAAAATAACCCAAAAAACAAATGCAGGTTTTGCTGTGCTTTAGGATTTTGATGCTGTACGGCAATGCTCTTCAAGCTTTTCTCCACAGTTCTTAGTATATCTGTGATTCAGAGTGGAAGGTGGGGCTGGTAGCTGTTTGCAGCGCTCTGAGAGATGAGGTTCTCATAAACTCCATCTATCATGAAGTTAAGAGTTATAGCTGCTGGATGTCCTGACAAACTGTTTTCTTATTAGAAAATCTCTTTTCTTGTAATCAGAAAGCTTACCGGGAAAAAGATCTACTATGGCAGAATGTAATTTTTCTGAAGAGCTGTTTAAAGTTAAGCACAATATTTCATTTAAATCCATTATTTGATTACATTAACTAGAATTACTGACGAAAGACTAGTTAGAATAACAGTTACTAACAATGAACAACACCAAGACAACTGATTATTTTATTTTAAAATGTAATTAAAATTATTTTTAAAACCATCAAAACAAATTATGAAATTTCATTAATCTTAAACTTTTCCACAAACACTACTTTGTGGAAAATCCAATTCAGAAGTAAATTATCCTTAACGGTCAAATTTGTGCAGAGCATAAACTCCGTTCCAGTCAGCTGCATTCTCTATAAAACCCCAGTGGAAGGACCCATGAAAGAGCTTCTGCACCTATCCTGGGTAGCAAAAATCAGACCAGAAAATTTCCATCTTGAGCTCCCTGTTAGCCCACAGGATTTATGGTATGCAGAAAGGTGCATATGGGAGCCAGAAGTCTGCCTGCATTTACTATTACTGGATCCTGAGCAGACACTAAGGTTTTCAGTTGAAAGCACATTCGCGGCACACACAAGTGCCCGACCGTCTGTTACAGGCTGTTTCTCAGTTGTATGCTCTTCAAACAAAGAGATGGAAAAAAGGGGAAAAACCTGAAGTACACCACACTACAACACAGAAAACTGAATCAAGGGGAAAAATACCACAAAGGAAAATCAGAACGGAAGAAATTGAATGCTTTCTAGCCATTGGAAGAGATAAAGCATCTGTTTTTATCATTTGTGTCATTTTTATTTTACCTTTTGTGACCTATGAGAAGCAAAAAAAAGGCTGGTTATCACTGCGGCTTTTACGGTTACAGGTCAAAATGATAGGACCACAATGTAAGCTGAACAAAGAGCTGGGAAGTTTAAGACTAGACATCCCTTCCCCCATCTGAAGCTTTGAAATATTGGAGGGTTTTTAGCTGTAATACAGAATCTCCAGGATGCTAACCTTAAACATTCTTGCATTATTTAAAAACAAAACAAAACGAGATATTTGTTTGGATTTTTTTCTTACATGAGGTAAAGCTGGCAGCATCAGAGCTCAAATTTATAAATTCTCCTTGCAAACATATTTTTTTTTTACTCTAAACCAGCTGAGTCCAAGGTAGAGTCTATGGTTGGTTGGTTGGTTCTTTTAAAAACAATGTGGATTATCCATGTCTCTTGCACCATCTTTTCACCTAAGGCAAATGTAACTCTGGCACACAGGAAACTTAGCACCACAGGTACCTGGACTTTTTGACAGGAGTTTATAGTTTCAGTGGACACTGCCAAGTAGGCTGATTATAGCCTTATGGTAATTGTTGGCTTTTCCCCAACAGGCTGCTTCCCTGTGTCAGTCTATTCAACATAATCTCCATTATTTAGTTTTAAGCACAAGACAATTAATTTCCTCAGAGAAGGATGTAGCTATTTCTCACTAAAATTCTGACTTGTATTCAGTAAAAAGTTTTACATCCTACTCTTTGTTACTGAAGTCAGTGAATCTTATTTCATTAAAGAACTAGGATGGACACTAATTAAAAAAAAATTAATAATCCTTCACATTTTTTTAATCTGTTTCTTCTTTGGAACAAAACTTATCATGTTCTGCTGACTCAGTTAAGGCCAGATTCTGATCAATTTAAGTAAATGATTCCACAGGCTCCTGACCACCGTTGCCCTCCAAAGTTTCATGCAGACAACCAATGCAGACATATGGAAATACCAAGTTTGCAATTTTTACCGCTTCACTCTTTCTGTGGATGAACTGCACATCACTTCCGCTGGCCGTGCAGATCTCCAGGGGTCCACGCAAGCCTCTGCTCTAGAATTCATTTAGTGTCACTAACTTGGTTGAAGTTTGCTCTGCACTTCTATGCTTTGCACATACTCGTATTATTACAACAGTCTAAATGTTTTAGTCTATCTAGCTAATCTTACAAGGAGATAAATTCTCAGAGGTCAGAGATAAGAGACTATAACACATGCTTTCTTTCTAATATAGCCAGGGGCATGAAGGATATAATGCATGTTTACCTGAGCCTATGAAAATATGTAGTGCAAGGCATCACTCCTTCGTAAAAGTCATGGCTCTAGCTCTATTTTTTTTTTCCAGAATAATTATTCTGTATGTTATTCATTTATTGTAACAAAAAGTGAGCTCTTTTCCTAACTTTGATACAAGATTTTTTTTATCCGTTACTAGTACAAAAAAGAAAGGATAATATTGTTCATGTGAAATTTCATTCTCTTGGATGCCTTTTTTTGTGCCTTTAAAAGGGAGATAGAATATAGCATTACTGACTAGGCTCTAAGTGATTTTGAGATTAACATAGCTGTATAGTTCTTTATGAATGGATCATGATAATATTGCAGTTATTTTTCATTATTATTGCTTTGTACAATGTAGCAAAATCATCATGCTCCTCTGTTCATAAACAAACACAGCCCTGTCTAGTTTTCACTGCTGTCAAGCTTAAATCTTCCAGCTGTCAGAAAAACAAGGTGTCAAAAATAATTTTATCTTCAGTTTCATAAAAGAAATTAAAGAAAGCCAGTATCGTTGTCTGTTGCATTGCCACACAGCATAAGGGGACCACATTCATCTCTGACTTCTGCCAGAGCCTGCCTCAGCATGTAGGAGTGAACTTGTGAACAGAGCTGTGCAAACAATTGATTTTTCAATGACTGACTGTTGAACTGCAGTATTGAAGACACTCTGATCAGACTGAACCACAATCAAAAATGGAAAAGATATTGGCATGCACTTTTCTGCATCCAAATTAAAACCAGGAAAAATATGTTTCTGTTCATATAGCATGTTTTAGCCAGACAGTTATAATAAAATTCAAGGAATCAAAGACCTTGGAGACAGGCAGGGGCACAATCACTTTGTGTTGAAGAGTGAAGGTATTTAACCAGCTGGTGAAAGATCTAGGGTTGCTGCCCATCTTTGTCTCAGTTTTCAAAACCTCCTTCCCCTCACTTTAGGAAAATGCACTAATCATATGTTCTGGTTTTCAGGCTGTCCCCTCAATGTTGTATAAAATATTGTACTTTATACAAAATACTTAAGTATTCATTACACGATGATTTGCCATTAAGTTCAGAGTCTCTTGTTTCTATCTTGTGTAATGAGTATTCTGTTATTTTTACCAAAGTGCAATAGCTTCAGCAGAACAGCTTGAAAGACATCTACCGCACCGCAGTCCCACAGGAGCAGTATTGCAAATCCTGAATGGGTGCGCTAACCTGCTTGTTTAAAGGAGGGATTTTCCTCCTCCAAATGACCCTGAAAAAATATTTCCTAACCGAATCTATCTGGTAAATTCAACTTGTGTTTGTCAACATTTTACCTGAATGGTCATTTTACATTATCTACCAGTAGAATTTTAAAATCACAATTAAATCTTGATCTCATGTGCTTTTTCAGGGGGGGAGGGAGTTGTGTTTTTTTTAAGAAAGTCTCCACTTACTCTACATCTACTAAATCACCATTTTTAAGTTATGGCCGTCCTGCCTGTAGGTCACTTGTACTGGCAGCTGGACTCACGCATCAAAATGATCCTTCTTGGCTTTTGGACCTATGACCTAAAAATATTTTGTCTCTTGATCTGATGATAATAAAAATACCTAGGAGTAGGATAGGGTGAAGAGAGATATCTCAAAGACAGCTATACTGTTTCAAAGGGTAAATCAGGGAAAGAAACATTAGAACATCTGTTATCCAGAGGCTCTTACTGAATATTGATTTTCATCTGAAAACCAAATTCTACCTTTAGATAATGTATGCACAACTGACTTCATGTGGCCTTTGGGCTGGAATAAGGAAGGTTTTTGTGTTACAGTGGTGGCTAGAAGGTTCGTGGCCCTACTGTGTGACATACGCAGGTTCAGCCTAAAACGTAATGGTTGACCTGCAGGGCCTAGCGTCTACAAACTTCAGCCAAAAAGTAGGAACTGAGCACAGACCTCCTGAATGGCAACCCCATAGCCTACCAACAAGTTCAACAGAGTCCCAGTTTAATTTCTACTCCTTATCTTCATGGCAGCACAAAACCCACCGCTATAGTCAAGAGGCTTTAATCATCACATTGTTGTCAATGCCAGACATAAAAATACTGTGATGATGTACTGCATATGATTCACACAACTGAGAAAATACTAGAGTGAATAGTAACTGGTGTTAGCCATGCAGGGGCAGAATATTAATCTTGGCACCTGTCACAATGGCATAGTTTTCTTGCCATAGTGGTAACAATAATTCACTGATTCACCAGTTTTAGGCTACTGGTACATCAGAGTCTGACCCTGGAAAGTAGTTAAAGACTATTTGTGTACTGGATATACAGACAATGAAAGATCAGGTCCAAGCTTTAAATGATTTTCAGTTTCCTGATGGCAGTAGAAGGTAAGCGCAGCAGTAGGGATGCTAAGCAACTTTAAAAAAAGCTAAAACCACTGGCTGGAAACACCTAGGGAAAGAGTCAGGGAGATTTTTGCTCTTAAATTAGTCCAACTCTTTTGATGATTTTATCCAATTAGCTTGGCTTTTTTTAACTTACCATGCACCAGTGGCTTGCAATACTGATATAGCAAAGTAATTACTCAACAGAACAACTATTTAATTACTGAATATGAATATTAACAGCTGCATAATAGTAGCTAAATAAATAAAGATTAGTATTCTGAATCCCAGTAGCTCCTCCAAAAACACATCAGCTAGGAACCTGGACCAGTTTAACCTTATATGTGGTAATTTCTTCAATTTGTATACTTCTTCAAGTAGTCCCTGATCGTTAACATTTTTACTTATAGAGTTTGTTCAGTTGCAAAATAGAAATGCACTCACTCCAAACAAAAATTACTCATAATAATACTGTTACAGCAGTTAAAGAAACTGTTGTTTTTGTAGCAGTCAGGAATCCAAGATATATTTGAAAGGTACATCGAGGTCAGGCCACTTGGGCTTTCTGAAGTACTTTTTACCATACTCTCCAGAGCAATAAAATCAGCATAAAGATGGGCAGAACAAACCTTCCATAGGAACAGAAAACAAACCAGTGCTTGTGCTTTCCACGTAAGTTCTGCCTTTAGACACCCCAAACTCTATCTTTTTCAGGCATTAGTAGTTTTGTTGCCCTTTTATTGTAAATTTTACATCTCTAAATTTTAAAGATATGTGCTGGATGTACTCAAACTAATAAATAATAGTGACACCATATATGTTAATTTACATCAGATATCTCCCTAGAACACCTCCCTTTTATTGAACTATGTTTCGATAAGGCATATCAGCAATTTCCTCTTATTAAAGCCTTAATTAAGTACGATCCTTTTGTTAATCTTTATCCTGTTACTTTTACTCTGTTTAGTTTTACACTGTACATCATAGTTCTTCTGACATAATCAGCTAGCTCCCATGATAGAATAATGTATCAAGGACACCAGCGGAAGGCAAGCAGGGTGCCTTTGCTGCTGAGGACTGCTTGAATTCCACAGAGAAATGTGAACAGATAGGGTGTTCTCCACTGAAGATAGCAACATAGCAAACAGCAATGCTGTGTTTTCATTTTGAGGCAAAAGGTAGCAATCTGTTATTGTGATCAGAGTTATTTAAAGGCTGCTTTCAAATTAGCTCCGCAGTCACAAATGTGTAAATATTTAATTTTTTTTCTAAGCGAACATGAACCAGTTCCTTGAGTAAAAACAGAACATGTCTGAATTGAATGTACTTCTGTATAAAAATGATGGTTTCTTTCACAGGAAAAACATATCAGAAGTAATGTATCCGATGGAACTCCAGCCTTGACAGATGTAGATAAATAAAAGTTGAAATGTAGTGCTAGCGTTTGTCACTGGAAACATAATGCAGAATTTAGGCCAAGATGTATTATAAATTTAGCACTGCTTTAAATACAATACCCAAACTTGAGAAATTGTTCCAAACAAGTGTAACACTTCTTCCTTCAGGGTCTTCCCTGTTTTGCAATGCTAACTAATTTCAGCCATTGAACTCCAGCTATGAATGGTGAGATGAAGGAATTAGGGCCAAGCACGTACCTTACATTGTCACTCTGGTATAGATACCAGAAAACTGCACGCTACATTCTGGGCCCACCATCTGAACATTTTGCTGAGATGTAGTCTTGTAGAAAATCAGAATGCATAGGGCCTATCCATTACTCCTTTGGTAAAAAAGTGCAATGAAGTCAACATTGCTATTTTGTCTGTTTTCCTATTTCTCTTTCTTACTCACCACTCACTACTTGTATTCCCCCTTCATCAGCCAATGTTGGTTTAGCAACCTAAAGTTGCTAAGTTTAGCAGAGAGAGAGAATGAACAAAACAACAGTATTTGACCCCAGACATGAAATTAAATTAGCAATGTTGAATAACTGCTCTCAAATGAGTCACCTTCTACTTCCAGTAGGACTCTGCATCCAAACCTTGGAACAAGCCTACTGCCTAACAAGTACATTATCTCAGTACAGCTTAGCTGCTGCTCATGTGATGGAGCAAAGAAAACAGGCAGCTTCATTCTCTTTTGGGTGGACACCCTGTTACTTTCCCAACCTACACAAGCTGTTTCCTCCTTCCATGGTGTTACTCTTCCATGGAACCAAAGGACACTCACTTCTCTGCACCCAGCAGAGAAGACAAATGCTGCTCTACCCATGGGCTGCAAAGGAGGGAGGGAGGGAGAGAGGGAGAGAGAGAAGCTTTGTGCCTTCCTTGCTTCTCCCTCACCCCACATTTGTGCTCCAGACAGATGCAAGGTGACCCTAAGCAGTTACATGTGTGGACTTAAAGATTACAAGACAGAAAATGGATGGTCCCTTTTTTTTCTCCTCCTATATACGGAACTCCCATTGGCTTTCCTGGGTGCTCCCTCTATAGACTGACAAGCAACAGGTCAGAGGAGAGAGAAAGGGTTTTTACCTGCCAACCCCAGAGTTCAGGATGTGTTGTTTCTCCTGCAGCAGTTGATGACACCCTAACACCTTAGCAGCACTGGAGCTGCATTCCTACGCTGTAACAGGGGAAGCAGGACCAAGGGCCTGAACTAAGGTCTTGGCGGGTAAGTGAAGGAGCAACCAGTATCAAACAGCTTCTTTTGAAAGTGTACGTCTTTGTAATGTTTAAGTCTTAATATGTGCTCTGCTTTACCTGGGAGCTTAAACTTCCACTTTTCAGAAGAGTATTTGAGATCATCTATTAACTTTGCCAAATGCTTGAAAAAGCATTGATGAAACTCATAAATGCAGAGGGGCTAGAAAGAAAGGTTATTGGTGCTAGAAATGTCTCAAAGCTGGGATTTCTTCTTAGAGCTAAGCATAAGTTACTTAGATTAGTGGGGAGGGAGAAGCTTTATGCTACCAACATATTTTTGTATATCGCCACTTAGGATAACTGAGAGCATCATTGTATGGTGAATACTCAATATTCAAAATATGAGTTCTGTTGGGACTGGGAGGGGGGATTTTCTACTTGGATGCTTGTTTTCTCTCAATTGGACATATAGGGAACACCTCATGAAGGGAAATCTCCATCTCCTTGCTGTGTTCCACTTCTTAAGCTTAATTATTGGAACTAGGTTTCCTATATGAAAATTTATGTCATTCAAAATGTGATTTATTTCAGTAGTTATCAGGAATTGTGTTTTCAGTGGCAATACTATGTTCCCGAACATTCATAGAGAGCACACACAGAGGAGGTCGCTACCGCTAAAGCAAAATCAATTTAAAATATATTAACATTATACATGATGCTAGTTACCAGCTCGAAAGAGAAAAAAAATAAAATAATTAAAATCATCCTTACATAAAGAAAGTCTTTCTTTTCCTTGCTTCTGGTAATATGAGGGTAATGGATGCCTTTCTGTTGAGAGGCCAGTAAGTTTTACTTTTTGGAATGAAAAACAAGTTTGGGTCAGAGAAGGAAATCATAAGGAGCTGCCATACACTAAGTTCTGTACCTGAGCCATCTACTGCCACCATATCCTGGAGCGAAAAAAGGGAACATTCATAAAGAATGAACAACCATCCAGAACTGATGGGGCACCAATGCCTCATCAATGTCCAATTCAGATATTATTATCCCCTTCCCCTTATTGTTACTAATATTCTTAATTTACTATGTGAAATCACTCCAAGTGACCTCTAAGTTTATGTCCATCTTTCAGTGGATTAACTGTGAGCTTGTAAAAAATTACACATGCTAACAGCAACTGTTAATTAACATTCATCAGAATTAAGGGAAAAAGTCATCATCAACAATTTCTCTCCAAACTATGAGTGTAAATTTTAGAGGCGAGAGTGAAAAATGACCCTTTACATAGGCTTATATCTTTTAAAAGTTTGCATTACTATAGTCATTGTTTTAAATTAACTTTCTCTAGACAAAATAAAGTGTTGTACTACATTGCAGCCTCACTGTTAGGAATGAAGATAGAGGAGACAATTCAGGAAGGCCAACACATACGACCAAAATGGAGAGTATCCAAGTCATAGAAGAATGGTAAGTTGGTCAAACTGTTGTCCAGTGAATGTTTTTAATTTGCCTATAACTAATATAAAGATTTGCCTTGTTTTTATGCTTTGGGAATGTCCTTTTAATTACTCTTTCTCAAAAAAATTCTAAGCAAAAGGAAGCAAAATCTGTCCTGACAATGAAATGCCAACAGAGACATTCATAAGTTCGTTTTACTTACAGTTTCTTATTTGTGGAGGAAGGATGGTGGGGAGGAATGGGAGGTGCATGCATGGTTCCATAGATCTATGTTCTCTATAAGGAGCCTCTGCTACCTGAGGGATCATTTTCTTCTCTTTGCCCAGACAAGAAGAAAAGCTAACAGGCAAAATTGTACTTCACAGTCAGATCTTTAAGGTGGCTACCTTTCGTAAAACAGCGTGGGCTGTGGTTTCACCTGAATTAACCAAGGAAACACATACCTTGAAAAAAAGGCTAACACACACTCAAAGTCTGACCTTCTATTTCTTAAAGCTTGGGCACATATTTATTGTGTTGGGAAAAATGCTAATCTATCAGTGGCCTTGAGTTCTTTAATTCCCTGAAAAGTAACTTAACTCTAGAGGACACAATTGATGGTAAAAGCAATCCAAACAACTCATCGTCTTCATTGCTACTCATAGTAATTTATGAGGGGACAACGTTGGAAATTTCTACAAAATACTACAGTGAAGAGAGCTTCCCAACAGACAACAAGGGAGCACAGGTTGCTTTGTCAGGTCCATCCACCTCAGCAGGTTCTTTTCACTCTACTCAGAGAGAAGACTTTTCACCTTCAAATCTGTATGTTTATACTTTTTGATTCAGATTACAATTATTTTGCTGGATAGCTTAAGTCTTAAACACTTTCTCATTTATTATATATTTTGGACTGCCGAAAAGCTATCAGAGATAGCTTCCCATTATCCAGTCTGCCTTACATGCAGAGTAGGAGTTGATAAATGGGCTTGAAGAGACATAGTATGGACAAATGTCACATATTGTGCCACATGATTACACAGGAGCTACTAACAACAGCTAGTAAAGCTCTTGTGTTGGATCCTATCAAGAAGGGGAGAGTGAGCACTCAGAATTAAGTTTGAAACTACATTTAATTGTTAAGTAGCTTGGAGTATTACCTTCTCAAGTTAGTTTTCTGATCACTTATCCAGTGTCTCCACTGTTACAAGCCATGAATAGTTTCCTTCAGGAAATGGGAATAAGGACTTTTTCCCATTCCTTCTCTGTCCGGTTTTGCCAACAACATCCATCACATCTCGTGGCAATAGATCATCATTCAGGTCAATAGCACGGAACAGAGGGAAGCTTGGCAACCCTTAGGTACAAGCACAGAGAAATATGCTAATTTAAAAGCTCTCTGAATTACTATTTAGTTGGGCCTCATTAGTATGCTCTTGGCTGCCAAGAGACTTTTGTTTTTCTTGTCCTTCCTGAACCAAATGGTGTGGCAGCCAGTAATTGGCCAAACAGCATCAGAAGCAGGCAGGGACATCAGGTGTCATCTAAACCCCCTCATGAAAGAGAGTTTACTGCCAGCTCCCTGAAATCACATCTCCTTTAACTGCAGAGGCAGGAATTCAGTGCTGTTCTGGGATTTTGTCTTTGAGTCTGATGGCTAACAACCCTAGTAGAAAACCTGTAGAAAGCCAAGTGCATGTCTTGTAACATTATACACGGTTAGTGGGCTATTGAGATAATGAATGCACAAGTGAAGAGTGAACAAATCCCCCTGTCACAGCTAAAGCCTTGCTGCTTCCAGTTTTCACTCTGGACTACAGTGCAGTTGAAAGGAGAATTTTTGGACAAATGTATGAAAACACTGTTACAAAAATAGAAGCATATTTGTAATGATACTTTGCTTTTGCAGCCAAAACCCTACTGCAGATGAAATTTTGTCTTGGGCTCAAAATTTTGACAAGATGATGAAAACACCAGCTGGGAGGAACCTTTTCAGAGAGTTTCTTCGAACAGAGTATAGTGAGGAGAACCTGCTTTTCTGGCTTGCATGTGAAGATCTAAAGAAGGAACAGAACAAGAAAGTTATCGAAGAAAAAGCAAGACTTATATATGAAGATTACATTTCTATACTATCACCAAAAGAGGTAAAGCCGTAAATGTTACATTTGTATTTTCAGTCATAGCAGAGCAGAAACGTTATACCCTGGATTGCCAGATGGGGGTCTGAAAGTCTGCCCGATCTGTCCAATGAAAGTCCTAGTAAGGCCGTTTAATCAGGAAGGAAAGGGACAGAAATAATAGAGATGCAGGTGCCGAGCCGCTTAGCATCACTGCCCACACCACCTCAAAGCTCTTTATAAAAAGGGAACAGAAGAGAAATTCCAAAAGCAGAAGGGTGAGAAACGAGTCTGCTTCTCTAGTAATGCCACATGCCTGCCAGAGAGAGGAAGTAAGTAATGCAAATGGACTTCCGGAGAAAAGGCACCAAAATTAAGGAATTTAAATCAGAATCATTATAGATTTATCTGCTGCAACAGCTGGCTGGGAGAAAAATCCAAATTTGCACTGGTTAGTCCTATGTGAGATCAACTAGTCCAGGAATGGAGATCATATACTTTTGCTAATGAAAGGCATGATAATATCTAGGAAATTATACAAAATTTTCTTCAATCTTCCAACTCAAATAGAAAAATTCTGAAATTATCTTCACCTGGTGTAAAGAAAAAGCATCCCTTATCAAACCATGTTTTGGAATAGTGAGATTTATAAAGGTATAACACTGTAGAAGAGTCTTTCTTAGGCCACGTCACCTACCTTTAGCCCCTTTGCCTTGTCTCTGTGCATTGCATCTGACTTTCTACTCAAGGGCTTTATGCTAATTTCTGCTCACTGTGGACCCTGCTTGCTACAGTTTACTTCTGCACTGCTGTCAGTAACAATTTGCAGCTTCATTCATATGAATGAAGCCAGCAGCAATTTATAGTTTCATTATCTTCTCTTATGCCACCGTGTACGCTTTTGCTCTGGAGTGAGATTATTAGCTTGCCAGTACAGTCTATTTCTTATAGTATATATGTATCTCAGTACACATGTATGTACTGATTGCTCCATTGTCTTTCAAAGCCAACATGCACCAGCAGTTAAAATTCAAACACTAATTAAGTGTTGTTGGAGGCAACTTGATGCACTGGACATGTGCAGATCTCATCGATGCAGTTGCTCCTGCCCCTCCTGGAAATCCTGAGGCAAACAAGGACTGTCTGCAATGCTTCAGATCAGCACGGGAGCTGCAAAGTTCTTGTTCATTCCAGCGTCCCATTCCAGATGTTACCTTTGGCATAGGAGCTGAAATATTTAGCATCACTTGTTCAGTGATGAAGTTATTGAGGCAGAAGGCTGTTGTGCTCTAAACAAATACCTTGAATATGTCTCTTTAACAAGGAAATACCTTTGCTAATTCCCACTAGTTTTGCCATCTGGCATTGGTGAGTTACTGAAAAACTACAATGTGAATTAATAGAATCACAATTAATCTTTTTTTTCATTCCATAACTGCAATTAACTTTTACTATATTCAGTGGCCAACCCCCCCCATTCTACCAAATTTGAGATTTTTATCTCAGCCGTTTTATTTGATAATGAAGAATCGATTAGCTAGCTGCATGAAGTGGTTTTGCTAAGATACATGCCTGTGCGTATGCACGTGCGTGTGCGTCAGGGGGAAAATTGCCTAAATCATTAGTGTGTCCTTTCTGTGCTACAGAAATGCAATGGTCTAAGATTGAAATCTATTCAAATAAATTCCAAAGACACATGGCTGCAACACTGCTTCTCAAAACTATCGTAGCACTGCACGCTGTGCAGTGTCTAAAAGCAGGTAGTCACTGGCCGAGCAGCCCCACCGGTCAGTTCATCCTGCTGTGCAGTCCACTCTGCGTGCACAGCTCCGGTAGACAGTGAATTCAATCAGGAAAATGCCTGGGTTGAAAAACAGCCCAGAAAAGAATTGGCACTTTCAGATGGATCGATTCCTTAACTCAGGTAGCTGGGGGGCTGCCCAGACAGCCCTGCCAGCACAAGGCAGGGTGGGAGAGCGAGGAGGCTGTTGATGGCAGCTGGAGCAGCACCGCTGCCCATCCGGGTGCTGCGTAGCCACGAGCGCTTAGATGGAGAGTGCTTTCTGCAGGCGTAATGCATGTTCTGCAGAGATAGCTTACTTGAGTAATCGGTACGGTTTGCTGGCATGAACAGGCAACACTTTGCCCACAGTTAGGCTGCATCATAATTCTGCCTTGTGACCGATAACCAAGTGACAGCAAATCTTGGGGGAGAAAGAGCTTGCCTGCTATGGCAGTAACATACTCCAGTGTGCCAGTAAACCACATTTCTGTAGTTGGTACTGAAGATGTAATGAAAATGTATATTTACTCCTCACTGCCACACCATATCCCACCATGCCATACTACTGTATTGCAAAGACACTCTTGCACCACATATACAAATACACAAGCTCACACATCCAGACGTTCTGAGTTTTCATGTCTGTTAGCATCCTTTGCACACCAACCTATCTCCATACATGGAGCTTTCCAGGGCTGAACTCAATCCTTCAGACAATATGAATATCTATTTATATGGTTGCAGAGTTGTGGGGTCAGACTGCAACCTGGTGTAAATCACAGCAGCTTAACTGATCTGTACTTGGTATTTCTCTATTCAGTGTTTTAGCCTTTTTCTTCTTTGCTGAGTAAACCCTTGCTGGCCCCAGTGGGCTTCCCTGCTACTGCCATTTGGTTTAATCCAGAAGGCATTAATTTTACTCTTTTTAGAGCATTTTGTGGATAAGCTGTACATTCACTCAAACTTCTAAATGATATTCTAAAATCATCTGTGCATTCATCCAAAGCATAATATGCCCTTTTCTGCCTAGGCACAGGAGTTCATTACAAATGGAAAGTAAATGAGAAGCTAAAATTGAAATTTGCTAACAACCTCAATATGGACATATGATATCCTGAAAATCACCAGCTGTTAAAGGGTCATGAAAAGAAGAACAAACATGAAATAGTTAATATTAACAGGGAGATTAACATGATAAAAATGGCAAAAAACTCTAGGTAATTTAACAGTGGCAAGTGTAGTTTCTGAAAAAAATTGGGAAAAAATCTGTAGGGCAGCTACAGATTCAGAGAATACTGAATAGAAAGCTTCTACAGATTTAACTACAAATGGTCAGAAAAAAACCCCAAACATTTCAGCTCTCTGAATGACAGTAATTCAACACTGATTTGAAAGAAATAATTTTAAATAAGTGAAAACTATTTTTTAAGGTAAAACAACATATTTTGGGAAATCCAGGTTACTGCAGAGCTTTATTTAGTTGCATTGTATTTTTGCTGTTACGCAGCTGCACTTAATCTTACAGATCTTAAGATGGATGCCAAGACACAAAACTGAAATAGAGTCGATGGTCTCAATCTGTAATTGTGTGGTGGCTCTGAAAGAAGCACAGAGCATTCCTTGAACACACTGATAAACTCGGCATGTTCTGTGGAGCCCCGTGAAATAAAGATACACATAACAGCCTTTCCGATATTACTGTTTAATATTAGTCTGTTCTCATCTTCTTCAGGTTAGTCTTGATTCCCGGGTGAGAGAAGTGATCAACAGAAACTTGTTGGATCCCAACCCTCACATGTATGAAGATGCCCAGCTCCAGATATATACCCTAATGCACAGAGACTCTTTTCCAAGGTTTTTGAACTCTCAGATTTATAAGTCTCTCGTTGAAAGTATTACAGGCTCTACTTCTGAAACTTAGTTTTCATTTTCAAACAAAGTACCTTGATTATTTTTTTTTTTTTTGTGGGTGGGAAGGAAGAAAAGTAGTTTAATAACATCTGGAGCTGGGTTCCTGGAGAACTACAGTTTAGCACTACTCAGGCTACTGTGAAGAAAACTAATACATATTATGGTCTCTGTCTACATTTTTACCAAGGTCCTCCTTGCTCGAGATGGCGTGGGAGGGGAACAATGGATTTGCCAAAATACATTTGTTTCACACTCCTTTCACCCTATTGCAGTCAAGATTGCAATGATGTATTTGTAGTTTTATGAACAGTCTCCTTGTGTATCCTCACACTGCATGTGCAAGGTAAAACTGCTTCACTTACCACTTAGTTGTTGCAATATTTATTCCAATAACATAAATTATATCTGTATTTAAAAACTTTTTTTGTGCAATACAGTCTTATGGTACATAGAAACAATTGCAGCAAACCAGAAAGAGGCTTGCATTTTTTAACATCACTAACTGAAAAAAGCCAATTTTTAAGGTGTAGCATTACTCAACATGCTCTACTGAGTACAATACACTGACTTTTTGAAGCCAATATTTCTGTACAGAAAAAAAGAGCTATTTATCACTGTTTATTTAAAATAAATCAAGCGGAGGATTTCTCTGGTTGTTCACTGCCAAAACTGTGGCATTTTCATTACAGAGTTTGCAATGTCAAAAAAAAAAAAAAAAAAAGAAGAAAAAAAAGCACAAACCACTTAAAGGGATCCGTATCTGGGTGACACAATCTATGCGCTGATATTGTTTAATTGTTAAAAGAACAAAGATTTTCAATGTACATTTCAGATGTCAGATACTGTAACTGATTTATTAAAGACTGGCTCTCCAGTTCTAACACTGTTGTATAATGTTATGTACTTCAGAAAAAAAAAAAAAAAAAA
>VXBL01001839.1:1703587-1714941 GCA_013400195.1 Aramus guarauna
GACAAAAAAGAAAAACCAAACAAAAACTCCAGAATTAGTTTTCAGATAATCCAGCACAAGAGAAGAGGAGAAATGCTCATGGGGCGGTGGAGGCAGAAGTGTGTGGCTGCTGGTGGTGGCAGTGAGAAACCCAGGGCCTCCTGCTGGCATCAAGAAGTTCAGTCGGATGAAGCCAGCTGTGAAACTGCAATCCAAAACATGCCCAACCAGTAGCAGGGATTTTGGGTTTTGATTGACAGATTGCGAGCCACATTTCTCAGCAGGCTAGATCTGCTAAGTCTGTCTGTGTTAACAGATCTGCAAGCTTACATTTTCCATGCTGTTGTGGGTAAAGCTAGCACATTTTGCTTGCCTACATATTGCTGTGGAGGTAATGTATATATCATAGCGGGTATGGATCAGTAGATGGGCACTTATGCAGCTTACTGCTCCTAGGTCAGATTGGTTGTGAAACTTTACCTGTATTCATTCTTTCATCAGCATTTTTTTTCTTAGTGAAACTTTGAGGAAGAAATGAGAATGTTAGGATATGCAATCTGTCAGAAAAACTAATTTTTTCTCAGTCAAGACTTAATGTAATTGCAGAGAGATTTTTAGCAAGCTTTGAGAAGCTGCTTCACACTGCTAACACCTCTGTTTGCTTACAACATGTTTTGGACTTGATACTTTCAAGTATCTTTATCCCTTTCTGTTTCAACTGTGTAGAAATGCACAAAAAATAAATATCCATGACTCTCTGAACTGAGCTTCTCATGTCAGTGAGAAGCCTCCTAATGAGGGTCTTTCTGTGCCCTCAGACTCTTCAGTTTTTGATTCACTGTTGAGGGATTAAAAGAAAGTTCAAAAATTGGACTCCATGGAAGAAATACAGTTGGGGACATCACAAACTGGGAACCTGCAATTCTATGTACAGGCTTGAATTGTTGTCTGTATTTATATTTCAAAAAAGGGAGGCCCATGTCTTCACTTCTCACATATTCAGATACAATTTAACTTACTATGGATTTCACACTTGTAGGTTCTTAAAATCTTTAATAGAATTTGATTTGAAAAAGTTATATCTGTAAAATGTTCAAAAAACCTTCTCTAGAGTTCTTAGGAGGTGACTTGTTTCAAGCTGATGAACACAAACTCAAGTTTTCACAGTATCAGAATCTCCTCCTAGAGTGGCTACTCTTGGTTCAATTAATATACTTTTTTTTTTTAATTTAATGACACTTGAATTCAGTATTTTCTATTATCTAGATTTATTGCTAGTAATAAACTTTTTTTTATGGTCAAGGGGTCATTTGTCAAGTAAACTGTTTGCACAGTTCAAGTGATGAAGGTAGGGACAAGAAGCAGCTTCATGTTACAGCGCAGCTTGTTGCTGAAAGAGGATAGTCGTGTTTATCCCCATTCATGACCAGGCAAACACTTTGCCAGGAGCTGAGCCAGTACAGCCTTCAAAGCTGACAGCAGAAAAAAAAAAAAGTTAATAGATTTCAGTAAATGGAAATGAACCATGGTGCAGGTTATATGGGTGTAAACAGAATGGGGGATGGGTCTGGGTCTTCTGTATTTCACGTACCTGGGGCAGAAGAGAGTTGCCCTTTCCATTGAGGCAAGCCTTAGGTGGCGTAAACCCCAGTGGTCACATACAGCTTCACCTTCTGAGCACACTCTCACAGTCAGCTTAAACAAGGGCTGCCCCACCTTCCAGCCAGCTGTATGCTCCTGCTCGCTAGAGCAGTTTTGAGGCCACAGTGCTAACTGGATCAATCCACTGATTTGGCTTAAAAACTCTGTTATTGGATAGTTTTAAGTCAGGTCTGACTCAAGTTGCATTCCTGTGATTGGAAGAGAAAGGGAGTTGTGCTTGACCTACCCTTTTGGTGAAAGCTCAGTCCTTGGACAAGGAGCCCGCACCCTCAGAGGCATTCTCTTTAATGCCTTAAATGGGAAATTGAAGTAATAAATTAACATGGTATATATCTAGCTGTATCTTCTCTTTGAAGCTGCTAGTTTATTAGTGGATATATATTTATTTTAAACCCTTTGTCTTGCTGAGGACTTGCCTGTGCACCAAAATGAAAGTTTAGGAACATAGGATATAAATTTAGGGAAGATAAAGGCAGCCCTCACCTTTGTCAGCCTCTTGCAGTGTATTTTCTAATCTTGCTTGTGTGACTACACCTTATCAAAACTGAGGAGCTAGACATAAATTGGGAGGTGGGGGCACTAGAGATGGCACTGCCACTGAAAGACATGTTGGAGCCCTCAGGTTCGAGGTATGTGCGCTGTGCTGAGTAAGAACAGAGTTAAGGATGCTTGCTGGTGACACTAGCCTGTTGCATCCCGTCCATGCTCCATTTTTATGGACTGCAAGCTTCTACATTAAAATGTCAAACTCCCTCATTTCAGAGAGCTCTAGGATTTGGCTGAAATCTGAATGTCAGCGTGTGTGAACAAGCTGAATGTTAAACAAAGCTGCAATGAGGAATTGGTTTCAGTCCACTCTTAACTGACTTTATTGACCTACCCCAAGGTATGCCACTGTGGAAAGATAGTACGTTCAAGATTTAGCATGCATGTTAAAGCACAAACCCACGTCACTATCTGCTGCCACTCGCCCTGTAGTGACAGGCAGAGACACAGATACGGGACTTTGTCTCAATCAGGGTATAAGATGCCACATAAAAAACAAGTGCAAACTCACACCCTTGTTCTGTGCACATCAGCTTTCAGGATAGAGAGGGACATTTTAATTTGAAAGAGGCAAGCATATAGTTAATAAGAGCTAACTATATTTGACAGGTCTACAACATGTCTGCCAGGGTAAAGGGATTGTTGAAATTTCACTTGATTTGGCTGCATTTTGTGTTAAACCTGTGTTGGTAATAGTTGATTTAAAGTAGTGTGACCTAAACACCTGTCTTTTTAACCAATTTCTTGATCATCTCGATGCTAAGCGCTACGGTGCCACAGGCACGCTGTTATCACTACAAACTTTAAAGTCTCCTGAATGTGTCACCGATGTGGCTGCAGCAGCTCAGATAGACAGACTATACCTGTGGTATATATATTAATGCTAGGAGAAATGAGGGAGAAAGCATTAACTTTTGCAATAAACTGCTTATCACATAATTAGTACTTGTCAGTAGTGCCATAGCCTTGTGGACATTCATGTTATTGTTACACCTGATGTAGCCTGGCTTCTTCCCCATGTGCAGAGGTTGCTTATGACTTTTTTAGTACTTGCTTTATATATATAATCTTTTGTTCATTTGAATAGTGTTTGCATAACAGTAGAAAGATTTCATGCTACCTGTTAGAATGAAACTTGTTGAGCTAAACTGAAGATTTTGACAGATATTCTTGTTAAACTACATGCTTTATGGTCAGATTGATTCTAAACATGACAAATTTATCTTACAGAATTGATAGTAGATAATGGCTATAAATTAAATCAGTATCATATGTTGAACAGCCTATTTGAATCAAAGTGGTACAGTTTTGTACAAGTAGGAGAAAAATTTTAAAAGTCAGAAGGGCAAAAATGAGATGAAAGAGAAAGGAAGAGGCAGTTTAGGCCATGACTGTAAAAGGAAATATGTTTTAGTAAAGTTATGAGGGAATGTTAAATTTTTGTAGAATAAAAGCACTTTTAAACCTTTTTCGTGGAGGTGAAAACCTGGCCTGTGTTCTGGCTGATGATTTTTTCCTGCTTTGCAGGGCATTTTCAGATTCTATGTTGTCTTCATTTTCCCTTTTTAAAAAGCTGCTACCTTGTCCCTATGGTTGATTCCCTTAGTCTAAAGATAGCCTAAACCAGTATTTCTGAGAAGTATGTGCCTCTTCTTTTCCTCGGCAGTGGTTTCATGTTGTAAGACTTCAACAGCAATACTCTTTCAAGGCCACCTATCTCCTCTTTAATCATTCCCTTGGCACGCCATCCACTGTACTGAGAATGGGATCTGGGAACTGAGCTGTATTAAAAACAAAAATGGGTGAAAAATTACCTTCATGTATAATGCCATCACTTCTCTGATCCTTCAAACAGTTATACTGGCAGGACTGAAGGGTTTGCACACTAGCAAACAAGGAGAGGCAAGAATGCCATAAACTAGTATTGCATATTGCAACAAATGCTTTCTGTCAGGAAATCACGATTGTACTGGGTTTTATTTCCAAGTTCCAAACTGTTCAGAGCTAGTTTTTAGTACAATGCTAGTTTTTAGCACGTTGCTGGATGTATTGGTAAGAGGGGCAGGAGGAGGAGTTCTGCTCGCTCCAAGGGAGCAAAAGGTTAAAATGAAATGAAAGAGCAAAGACGAGACATGGGTAGGATGCATAGAGGAGAGTGGATAACAAGAAGAGTATGAATAATACTCATCCTTTAGGTAAAGAGTTGTTTGGGCTTTTTTTCCCATTCTATGATAACTGAACTAACAATAAAAAAATTGATGTAGTTTCTGAAGGTGGCTTTCAAAATTTGATCTTTATGTAAACTTACTACTGCTGTTAGAATTCTGCTGTGGTTTATGATTGTATGTGTACATGTATGTACATGGTTTGTAGACAATCTTTCTATGTATATCAAAAAATTAAATTGGACTCTTTTATAAAAAAGAATTTGACAATCCTTTACTTGAGATCGTGTGTGAGTATGTATGTCTGGCTTTGTTTTTAAGAGTTTTCTTGCATTTTTGATGTAATTCTGCCTAAGTATTTAAAAGGTAAAATCATGATTTTAAGAAACAAATGACACTGATGTCTGAATACACTGTTTGAAATACAACAGTATAATACCAACAGTTTTTTTCACAGCTTTACAACTGTTTTTCTTCTGTATTTAAGGTGGCCTAAGACATGCAGTTGCCAGTGTAGCAGGTCTTGAGGCTTACAAGTACATGAAATTTGAAGGTGGAGTGCACCGTGTTCAGCGGGTGCCAAAGACAGAAAAACAAGGACGCATTCATACCAGCACAATGACTGTTGCAATATTACCCCAACCCACTGAGGTAATATTTATCTTTTAATATAACAGACTTTACCATGAGCAATGTTTTTACATGCCGCATTGCTGATACCCGAGTGTTTTCTGTCTCGCTGGTTGTTCTCTCTTAATGATGTTTTTTAACTTAGTTTTAAACTAAGACATACTTGGGTTTTTTTATTTTTGTCCAGGGAGGTGAAATAAAAAAATTCTGGATTTCCTTATAATCCTAATTTCAAGAAAGTCACTGGCAGTTTACTTCACTGTAACTTGAAAATTCACTGTGACTGTGTCTTGCACGTTTTGTGGAAAACTGTACTTTTTTTACAAAGTAACAAAAGACTGAATTAATTTACAGAGTTCACAGAGATTTCTGTTAGCACCTCCTCTTCCACATTTTCATAGTGTCTTCACTTTCCCCTTCCAAAGTGTACAGGTGATAATTCATTCTTGCCAGATTGGCTTGGTTAAAAACAACTGGCTAAGAATTAAAGCTTTGTTTTGATCTTTGTTTCATGTTGACCTAGCAAATTGTCAAAGGTGTTACTCCTTCCTATTCTCTTCTGGAGTTGTCTCACTCTTTTCTCCCAAAGACCATCGCCCCATGCCAGAGCCAGCCAAGGGAATATGTTCCATTTTATCTAAAAACCATCTGGTCAAACTCAAATATTGGTTATCTCTGCTGGAAGAGGGTGCAGAGCTTTCAGAGGAGGGGGAAGATTAGTTCTAAGGGATGGTTATGCCTCTAAGCTACTATTTGTTTGATTTCCTGCTTCCATCATTTTGCATGCCAATTTGGCTACAAGGATTTGTTAATGTAGTAGAGTGTAACAAATGTAATTTATTAATTTTGTAGAGTGGATTCGAGCTAGCACTCATAAACTTTAAAAAGTTTGATATTGTCTGAATGTGCCTTATAAAATAAACGAATTGTGCATATTTGATGTCTGTCTGGAAAGAATCAACATAAATATGTTCTTTTTTTTTTTTTTCTTTCTGTCTCCCACGACAGATGAGGCTGCAAATTAATCCAAAAGATCTACGGATAGAAACAAAGCGAGCCAGTGGAGCTGGAGGCCAGCATGTTAATACCACAGACAGTGCTGTACGGATAGTTCACATTCCCACAGGTGCGTCATCTTTTCCTTAGTACATTGCAAAACTGCTGCCAGAATTTCTTTTGAAACAATGGTTTTATTTTCAAACCTGGACAACAGTAGAGCAGAGTTTTCATATAGTTTTTGTGTGTGTTTATAGTACTCTAAATGCACCATCTTGTGCCCACTCCAATTTGTAATAGTGAAGACTACCGGCTTCAGTAGGTAAGCCATCCATTTTGCCATTAAGCATGACACTCTAAAAGCATCCAGATCAGTTTCTATGAAAAAGTTAGATTTAAGCTTTCAAATAATGGAAAAGAAACTGAAAACCAGAGTAAGTTAAAATCTGATGATTTGCCTTTTCTTGACTAGAAAAGAGAAGAGACATTGCTCTATTTCCATATTAAAATGTTGCTTTTAATTGCAGCGTGTACTCAGGATGCCAGCTTCCATTTGTCTGCTGGCTCCTTTCCCATAGATTACACACATAATTAGGAGGCTCATCCCCAGGGCTCAGGTTAGGAGACGTAGGAGGGGAAAGATACACCCTCAAATGCTACCTGATTTTAGCTGTCCTATCTTTTTTTTTATTGCCATTCCTAAGCTTTTTACTTCCCTTTGAGCAATCCACAACAGCTGCCTTGACTTTCATTGCTTTTTAACTTTTCCTCTTCTCTACCACAAACATTAGTCAGGCTTTACAGCCTCAGGGTAATCCCGAGTGCTCTCTATCTTCACGTATCCAGATTTTTGCCACCCATTTCTTCATATTCATTGAAGTCATTAATCCACTCTGCACTTGTTGCATCACCTCAGTAAAGCGGAAGGTAAACAGTGGGGAGGATATAATTGTGTTCAAGATACGGTGACAAAAAGGTACTCCAGATTCAAAAACTTTCGGATTGCCTGCATGTTTGGGGAAAAAAAAGCCCACAAACTAAAATCGACAAATGATCTTAGTTTTGCTGAAGGCAGTTATTAGTGTTTATTAGAGAAATCTTGAACTGTATTGCAATTTTTTGCAGTTTTGCACTAGAGATGGTTCATAGGGGGTTTTATTTCTCACCTTATCTCCTGACTTTTTCCTATCCACCTTTCCCTTCTTCATTCCTCTTGATCTCTCCATTTCTCTCGTCCTAACTGTTTATAAACCTTCGTTGTGACCCAAAAAGTTGTTCATAAGCAAGTCTTCCATAAAGTAATATTATGTAATCTTATAAAAGAATACTGTAATCTTACCAGAGTTACTTAAATACAAATAACAACTTTGCTTGTGCTGTCTTCTTCCAGTATTCCTTCTCCTTACTCCTTCCTTAGGCTGTTCCACTTCTCATCTTAACTTGAATTGTATGTTTTGGCGGGAGAAACCACTGATCATATTCTATATACTCGCTATCTCGTGTATTTTACTGCTCCATAAATCCTAAATTTTGTGGAACTGTGGCCAAAAATTACAAGTATTAAAGATGTCTTCTGTAAGCCAGTTCATATCATGTATCTTTTATTTCCCTATCTACCTGTTGTCCAACACACTGAATTAAATTTCTTGTCTTATGGCTAAAAGCACCTGTCCTGCACTTCTCTCCCAAAATGTATCATTAGACATGAATAAGCCTAGACTTTTACATTCCCAGTCCAAAATATGTATTGAAGAAAGATACAGCTTATTGTAACATAATAAAAATCTTTTAGAAATTGCAAAACCCTTTTAGTATGTTACTGTTAAGTGTTAAATGTCATGATATTTTTGGCAGGGATCGTGTCTGAATGTCAGCAGGAAAGATCTCAAATTAGAAACAAAGAGAAGGCTATGCAAATGTTATGCGCTAAACTATACAACGCCAAACTGGAAGAAGAAACCAAAAAGAGAAACAGTGTTCGAAAGATTCAAGTAAGTTTCACGTAGTAAAGATACAATTCTGTGTGAGCAGTGTTGAATTGCAAATAGTAAATGGAAATATAGAGGAACAGGAGCGCAGGAGGGACTTACGCGAGGCAAAAGAATTACATTCTACTTGAGCAATAAAGATCATATATTAGCCAGACCTAAAGTTTCAGTACTATGTAAATTCTGGAGATCTAGTGAAACAAACTGGATTAGAGCATGAAGAACCAGAACAGTATTAGAAAAAGATTTAGTAAAATTGTTCTTTTACACGTTTGAGAACAATTACTGCAACTACTGAACTGGTCTAAGCGCTATATAATTATGACAAATTTTGGATAATCATGAGAGGAAGAGAAAGCTTTCGCTTTAGATGCTTAATATATATTTCATCCTTTTTATAAAAAGATGGTGGTGATGATAAACTGATTCTTCTTGTTTGATAGATTGGGACTAAAGGAAGATCGGAGAAGATCAGAACATACAACTTTCCACAGGACCGGATTACTGACCACAGGATAAGCAGATCAGTGCATCATATTGAGTGTTTCATGCTAGGGGAAGAAATGCTAGATGAAATGATACAGACTCTGAGAGAATATGCTGATTATGAATCTTTACTGGAAGTGATTTCAGAAAATGAAAAAAAGAATCTATCCTGAACGTTGCTCTTTGTCAGCCTGTTACAACAGATGTAGACATTTGTCTGCAAAGGAGCTTCTCTGAGCACCACCCAGAAAATGCAACTGCTTTTCAGATCATGAAAGACACTACAACTTGTTTCCTCATGACTGATAAACAGTTTTCTTACTTGCTGAGTAAAAGACTTTATTACCTTTTTATGAGACACTATTGCTGCAGCAGACCACTTAAAAAGTATATTTGACTGGGCAAGAAGTAACTGCAGTCTGTAACTTTCTCCACTGAGAAGATACCGATACGCCACTCTCAAAAGGTACGCATTAAAAAATGAGCTATTTCTAGTTCCAGTTTTCATTTAAACAATAGTTTAAATGTCAGTACGGTGCCAAGTAGCTTGCTTCAGAGAAAAAAAATCCTGTTTTGTTTGAGTGATTGGAAGAAAGTGATAAATAAATGACCCCACTACTAAACTGCATATTTGTTAATCACTTACACATGGCATGGGAGGAGTCAAAATATCTCTCCTTCATGTTTTCGTGGCCTTCTGGCCCTTATTAATAAGCACAAAAAATTGTTTAAGAATATCCCTTGTTCCAGAAGAAACGCTGAGGAAGCCAAGTAACAAGTTATGTGAATTGTTTTTGAAAAGAATGTTTCTGTTCTTGAGTCAAAAGTGAAAAGAATCATTACAGTATTGTTTGGCTGATATTTCAGTCTCCATTTGGCTTCAGTTCAGTTTCTTCTTTATGTTTTTAATTGGCTCTCCAGTTTACTGATTTTCTAAAGGTTATGTAGTATGAACAGCATCTTAGTGGTTTCATCTATTTATTTACCAGCATTTTAAAACATTTGATCTGTGAAAGCAAAGTAAAACTTTTGTCTTTCTAATCTACTGATATATGTGCACATTTGTATCTGTGGGTAAAGAAGACTTTTAAACTTTATTTTAGACTACAATCCCAAATACATATAGCAATACAAAACCTGCAGCTTCCATGCCACATTACCCATTGTGCATTGTACCTATGTATGCGTGTATGCGCACGCAGAATGTATTTGAAACATAAATGCTAGTAAATAAGAAACTGGAACCTCAGGAAAAACATTAGTATAAATATAGGGGTGTTTACTTTCAGACTTCTAAGTAATATCAGTTTAAGAAATTAGAATAGGAACAAAGTAAGTTTGCTACGGGTAGCTCATAGAAACACATCAGTTAAACAGTCTATATAAAAATCAACTGATTATTATCAGTTTATTATCTTCTTTTATTACATTTGAGACTGCAGTTTGAACCAATGCATGTCAAAAAATCCACATAGAATCATTTAATACCTTTATCAGCTTTATTTTCTAGGAAATACTGCATGGTAACTATGATTAAGTTCCAATTTTTTTAATTAAAGATGCATATATTAACTTCAGATGTAGGAGTGCCTGTGTGGATAAGGTGAGGCACACATATTTCCTGTCGGTAAACGTGAGGCCTAGGTCTAGCTTTACTGCCAGATTTACAGCTGGCATGTAAAGAAAGTAAAAATAAACTTGATGCATTTTGTATGTAAAATAATTAGATATTGATTGGAGCAGAAACTAGGACTGAAGTCTCTATTCCTGCGAGATCAGTACTGTAAATGGAGGCCCGCAGAGCACTTGTGACAGTCCTCTTGACTTCACTTGAAGCCAGGCTGCCTTATACCGAGTGGTGGGCGGAGTTTGCGATTCCCTCTCCAACTTCAGCTTCATATTCCTCCACACAAGGAAGGGCCATCCACCAGGTCGAAGCACTGGATTACTGCGTGAAACACACATAAGTGTTCAGCCCTTTGTCCTCAGACCTTCCCTGGTGTTCCAGCTGGAGGCCTGGCTGGCCAGATCTTGCCGCTCCGTTGTCCGTCTCCTCACCACCACCACCACGCGTGGTGCTGCCCTGCAAGCGGCCACCCGCCGACCAGCGCCAGACGAGCCAGATGCCGCCCGGTTCTGGCAGGAGCCTGACAGCGGCATCCCCAAACCTGGCGCCTGACAGCGTTGTGCGGGGCGGGCTTCGCTATCTGGAGCGGAACCTCCCTGGCCTGTCACGGCAAGCTTTCCGCATAAACACTTGAGGGCCCCTTCTCGCCCCACGTTCACTTTAACGCCAGGCCTGTTGTGTCAGTACAGCTGCGCTCTGCGGGAGCCGCGAGGGGGTTGTCTGCAGGGCCGGTGCGCTGAGCTCCCAGTAGCGCTCCTCTCCTCCTCGCTCTCCCAGCCGCTGGGAACGTTGATGATACTTTAAAAGAAATTTCTCCTGTGGGGGGAGCCCGGGTGTGAGACCCACCGCCAGACTTTACAGATCCTCCCTTGCTGCGGGAGCCGCGCGCTCTGCGCGGTGGTGACGGGAAGATCCCTGTCTAAAAGCAAACGCAGCGCTTAGGCGCGTGTCACCCTCCCACCGCAGCGGCCGCCGGCAGGGCGCCGCCAGACCGCCGGAGGAAGAGGAGGGCGGGAGGAAGGGGCGGNTGCCGGCCGAGGAGGGAAAATGTGAGCCGGGTCGGCTCCGCCCGCGGCGCCTCGGATTGGCCCCCGCCTTCTGCCCGTCTCCCATTGGTCGCGCCGCCCCCGCCGGCGGCGCCCGATTGGCCGGCGCGATTTTGGATACCAAATTCAAAGTTTTTAAAACTACCCGGCGAGGGCGGCCGCGCACTCACTGCCCGCGGGACGCGGCGGAGCAGCCTGCAGGTGAGCGCGGACGTGCGGCGGGGCGGCC
>VXBL01001839.1:1715007-1741319 GCA_013400195.1 Aramus guarauna
CCGGTTCGGGGCGGCGGTGCTCCGCGGTGAGGGCTCTATGGCAGGGCCGGTTTAGGGCGACGGGGCTCCGCGGTGAGGGCTCTGTGGCCGGGACGGTGCGGGATGGCGGGCGCTGCCGGCGTTCGTGGTGGCGGAGCGGGGGGCGCTGGCGGTGTTGGCCGTGCTGCCAGGGGCGGCAGGCGGTCCGGGGACTGGGATGCCCGGCCCCGCCGCCCTACCCAGCCTCGCCCCGCAGCTATCCCGCCGGCGGGACGGCACGGGATGGGACGGGACGGTGGTGTACGGGCGACCGTGGAGCGCCCCGGTTCCGCGGAACGCCCCAGTCCCGCCGCCGAGCCGCGTGTGGGGTGCGCCCCGCTGCCCGCCTCGCACTAATGGGGCCGGGTCCCGGCCGGGGTGGGGAGCGCAACTCCCGCCGGCGGGCAGCGTCGGGCGGGGAGGCGCCGCGCTCTCTCCCGCCCGCCGGGCCACGCCGCCGGAGGGGGCCATCCCCCCGGCGCGCTCCTGTCCGCCCCGCCGCCACCGTTTTAGGGGGGAATCCTCCCCCGCGGGAAAAAGCGGAGACCCCCGAAGGGCGCAGGGTGCGGTCCCTGGGGGCCGGGGGCACAGCAGGGCCGGGAGCCGGTCTACCTGCCCCCGACCCGGGCCATCTTGAGCGCTGGGCGGGAGCAGCCTGACAGCGCCGCGGGCGCCCGCGGCTGAGCCCGCTCTGCTGGGGGGTCGGGGCCGGCCCTGGCCCCCCGAAATAGAGGGGGCCCTTGTCTGTTCCCCAGTTCTGCAGGGTTTCAGCCCAAAAGCTTCTCTGCTCGCTCGCGGCGCGCAAGCGAGGGGGGAAGGAGGCTTAGCGGGAGGGCTTGCATCTCTGCCCCAGCTCACACTGTACAAAGCCATAAGCGCGTTTGCTCCTTTCTTCCACCAAACGTAGGTAGGAAGAAGGGACTTCTTCTCTGAAACGTTCGTGAAATGCATTTCTTCAATACTTTTTTCTAAAACTGCTAGAAGCGCTGAAATCCCTTAAAATACCTGCTCAAATGGGGGAGCTTATTTTTCATAGGAATTGCAAAGCATGTTGAAAATTATTTTCCCCTTAGATTTAACACTTCAGAGATGGCTTCCTTCTCCCCTTCAGCCCTAGCCCATCCCCCCCGCAATTGTTACTATAGATAGCACCACACTTGGGGGGGGAGGGGAAAGAAACAGGGCAAGAAAAGCTCAACTTCCTTATAATATCTATTGACCTCCCACCCTTTTAAAATCATGCTTGTAAGTAACCTTTATTTCACTGTGCAAGGGTCGCTGCTTTCCATTGTAATTTGCCCATGCATGTGAGCACTCATGCTTTTCCTGTGCCACCCAGCCTCCTTTTCTTTTAAAAATGCCCCAGATACCTGGCTGCATCAGCAGCGTTGCCTCTGGCCTTGGATGCAAACTTCAGGCTGCTCTGGCCTGGCTACACCCCTGCACCCACCTGCTGTCACTCACAGACCCTCTGCCACTGGTGTCCCTAGCAGGGGACCACCAGTGTCCTGAGTATATCACTGTATTTAAGGTAGGAAGTGGAGGCATTGGTGCGTCTAAAAGTAATCTATACTGGTGGAAGGGTCACAAAGTCAGTCATCCAGTCCGTTTTTTCGCCCCACTTATATGCAGCACAAAGGTCTAGTTTTCAGAAGATCTCACATAGATTTAATGTGTCGCTGATCAAATCCTTAGTTCCATCTAGTCGTCTGTGTTATAGCCGCTAGAGGGGTGAGTTAGATCAAAGGTTACAATTCATAATGCAATAGGAAGGCTCTTTATAAGAAAAAGAATCTATGATGCGGTTTATGCTGTGTTGTAATACTGTCCTTGTTGTTTCTTGCAGGATACAAACAAAATAATGAAATCAAACCTTAACCACTCCCTCAAAATGAAATGTGATTTTGATTGTACGCCTCTTCGCGCTGGGTTTGCACCATTGAAGTCTACTGTGGAGAAAACGAGACTGGAAGAATCCTGCCCCTTGAATTATGAGGAAGGCTTTTGTAAAAGCTGTGCTGAAGAGCATCAGAAGATACTCCTTAGTGACTCATACCATGCGGCCACCAGAAGTCTAGACCTTGAAGATGAAGGAAGACCTGTACATAATAAAGAAAACAAACAAGTAACCCAGAGACTTGATGAAGGTATCTATGAAATGGAAGCACTGGAAAGCAGTAAATTTAATGAGGACAGTGGTTATTCCTCTATGTTAAGTAATCAATATACTGATGCAATAGAACATGAGGATAGTATACCTTTGGCTGGGAATCTCTGTGGCACACCAAAGCATTGTCCAATGAAGAACCAAAACCAAGCACAGTTTTCAAAGAAGAGTTTGTTGCCAGTAATCCATTATGAAGAAATGATTTGCTCAACTTTGAAAAAAAGTGGTAAAAGAAATCTCAAGTCTTGGGCTGCAGTAGACAGAATTGTTTTTAGAGGAAAGGTTGAACTTTGTAACCTAATTGGAAAGAAAATGGGATTAGATAGAATAGACATTCTTGCCGAACTCTTCCAAAAGAACCTGAAACATATATTAGCAAACATCTTAAGGCATCTCGATGAGATGGATTTAATAAAGTAAGTATATTGATCTGATTGTATTTAACTGGGACAGTAAACAACCTAATCAGACAGCTTACAAATGTTTTAGACATGGGGCTTCTGACATTGACAAAGACAATGCTTAGTATTATGTATTAATAAATTAAAACACTAACTGTTGATGTAAGCTGTGATATAAATGGACAATGTGTCTTTTCCCTAGAAGGCAAATTAAAGACTACAGTTGTGAACATATCCTATCTTCTACATGAAAGAACAAGACTGCATAGTTATTCCTACTATTAAATAAAAAGCTTTTCCCTTTCCAAGGAGGTAACGGGTTTGTTTGTATTGTCGTTGCAGTTTTGCCAAAGTCAGCACAACATGGCAGAAGATTCTACAAGAAGATAAATGGATTTTCCAAATGTATAGTAAAGCTGTGAAAAACCTTTCTGTAAGTTTCCACACTTGTTGGGTATTTCAAGTCTGGACCAGCAGTGTCTTTCTGCTATTTCAGGACTCCTCCCAGCCGTAAGAAATTGCAGAAGAGTTTCTTAGATTGAAAACATTGTCACTGGAGTGTCTTGGTTTGTCCTGTTAGGATGCCCTGTCTCAAGTGTTGCTGGTCACTTAGTGCGTAGACTGTCTTTGGAGCCCGAGGAAGGTCAACTGAGAAGGTTACCCAAGGAGAGATGCAGACGTTCTTAAAAGCTTCCACATGTCCTGTGTCAGATGCAGGAAGGAGAGGGTCAGTCCCAGCCTGGCTTGCTGGGCAAGACCTAGAGGCTCTCTCAGCAGTGCAGAAGGGAGAGAGACTGAGAGAAACCACTCAGCTGACCGTGTGACTCAGGTTCTCTGTATATACTCTCTAGCCACAATCTGAAGTGCAACACGTTGGCTACAGAAAACTGAAAAGCGTTTTGCGCTATGGGCTACTTCTAATGCCTGTCTGTCCTATAAAATAAAAAATACAAGATCCAACCACACTAGCATTGCACTTTGCTGAGGCAGGACTCTTAAAACACTAGGAGTGTTTTTTGCCTTGAGTGACAATGAAGTGATGCTTAGGATCTGCCACAGAATAAGGTGGTTGGCTGGTTTGAATTTTGTGTAGTATTTTTGTGGTGCTAGCCTCTTGGGACAGTTGGACACCATTGAACATTCATGCCATAAAGTTTGATTTCCTCCCTAGCATCGTATGCTTTTTTCAACCTGTACTGCAAACTTAGAAAACTGGTGGGAGTAGTTTACTCCTCAGAAACAAAACTTCAAGCGTCCTTGTTCACCGTAAATAATTGAAATATTGCTTTGTGCTTTAAAATATTGCAATGATTAGGTTACATGCTCTGCCTAAATAATTATGATGTGTAAATATGAAAATAAGTTGCATTATATAATACAAGATGGTTGGTTTTGATGGTCTGAACTAGGGTTCTGTTCTACGCATTTATAACAGTAGTGATGGAAAAAACTAAGGTAAAATTAACATGCTGCTTGGTATGATGCTTTATTATTGGAAACCACCTAGCCAGGAGGATGGATCAAAAATAAGTTGTTGACTTCTATTAAACAAAAAGTTGGTATCAGATAAGTCTCTTCTCAAATTTTATTCTTGTTTTTCTTTTCATTAGAATGGCACTAAGACAGCAGAACATGCTGCAACAAGGGAGTATGTTCTCTACCGAGCGGCTTTAGCTTCCATTCAAAAAGCGATCCCACCAAAAAACTTGAGTAAAAAAGGCTCCAAATCCAAAGCATCTAAGAGTCACAGCAGGCTCATGGAGTTTTCTGAGGTAACTGGTGATTTCCATTCGTCTTTAATTTCTCACATGTTGTCTGGCACACAGCTTGTAAATAACTTTTCTAAAAGTAGTCTCTCCAATTTGAAGTAACTTATTGGTATGGCTGCCAGATTTTGCTTATTGAGCCTATTTTAAGACAATGTCAGAAACTAAGTGGAGAATATTAACATAACTAGAAGTTCTAGGTCTTTCCCCCCTAGGTGTCTAGGTATTAGTGGCATTCTAACGGATTAGTGGTATTCTTTTGGCTTAAATTTTGGCTTGGATGAGACATGAAAATGTTTAGTAATTCCCTCTTAGTTTCTATGGGCTTATAATGAATCACAGGTTTTCCATATAAGCGGCCCCACAGAGGCTATCAATTTTGCTTCAACACCAGTGGACAATTTTTTTTAAAGACCAGAGGCTAAGCAGTTTTAATTTTTTAAAAATGAAACAAATTAATGATTCTCCCATTCATTCTATGCTTCTTTTCCAACTAATTATCTGACATTGAAATGACTTTTTAAACTACATATTTGTAATGCATCACACATTTGGAGTTGTCAACAACTGCTAACAGCCTGTTTCCTTTTACCTTGTTTAACTTTTGTTTTTCCGCATATATGTGCAAGTCTACATTGCAAGGGTCTTGTTAATAAGCAACAGACTTTCCTAACTAGGAAAAGTTTTTATACTCAAACTCAGAAGTCTTATGTCTGAGACACACACATTTAGATTATAAAAACATTTTGTTTTTAACAATCGAGTGATATAATGTTATACATATCTATAATTTTCTAATGCTGAATGATTTAAAATGGTGGATCTGCTTTTGTGTCCTATTAATTCATTGGAGAGAAGTATAAATGGCTTCCATTTGGTGTCAAGTCGAGCACCCCACAGCTGAGGTTTCTGGACACATTGCTCACTTTTAAAAAATGTTAATGATTTCAATGGAATTCAGATGTATTTTCTTTTTTAAATTAAAGTTAACTAAATCTCCATCCTTGGATGAGGTTTGGAGGATTCAGGAGAGCTATTTATTTTTCTTGCTGCCTTGCATTTAGTCTGTCTGTCCTTTAAATTTAAATTTTAAATAATTTTAAATTGGTTACCTCTATTCCAGTCCAAAGTACCTGCAGTTATAGACTGATTATTCCTCTTCAATCTCCATCAGAATTTAATACAACCAGAATTAACCTAAATTTATAATTTATGTCTTTAGAGTAGAAGTTATAAGAGGTTTTGTGGCACTTGGATAACATCAGGGAATGTTTGGTATTTACCCTCCACTCATGATTTTCTTTATATGCTTTTTCTTTTCCAACAGGCTGCCAAGACCTTGAGAAACACTGAAAGCCTTAAAGTCTGCCATCGCTGTGGCTCACCTGCAAAGTATGACTCCTATCTACAAAGAGCTATGTGCAATCGTGAAAGTTGTGGCTTTGACTTTTGCACAAAGTGCATGTGCAGCTACCACAGTTCCAGTGACTGTATGAGTGGCAAACCAGTGAAACCCAACTCTAAACTGGGGCCGGTTCCTGGGACTAAGAAAAGCAAACAGAATCTACGGCGATTGTGATCCATCCATCCCAACCCAAATTGTTAGATGTCCCATAATAAGAGGGGTTTTTTTAAGATATGGAGTTAGCCACAAAGATAATTAAACAAGAAAATGCTTTCTGCTATTCTATATGAAAAAAAAGGGTTAATTTTATTATTCCTTTGTACTGTTTGGTCATGGTGAAATTCCTAGGAATCATCACAAATATCCATTTTAAAAAGTCTTACTAATCTATAAATTTAAAAGGCAATTCTGGGTATGGATTCTAATGCCATTTTAAATATTGTTCCTGACAATTTGTCTACCATGTTCCTGGTCTTCAAAACACCCCACGATAATATTGAACAAAACAAAATGTTTTGGCAAGTAGCCTTCCATATGTAACCCTAGCATTCTTGGATACCAGAAGGGGGAAGCATAAACTCTGGTTTATTTAAATGTTTACTTCTGTTCAAAAGTCTTTTAAAAGCATTTATAGTGAGAGTGTCAAGTGAGGTGAGGTAAGTCCCTTTTAACATAAAATTATGAGGGAGTCTAGATTTTATGACTTTTTTAAGGCTTTGCCTTAATTTTAAAATGTGAAAGTTCATAATACCATTTGCTCTGATGGTTTAGCTTATGTCGAATCTTAAATTGTTACTCTGCCTTAATTTCTTCATTCAGAAACTGCAGGTTTTCCTTGAACTGAGGTGACACCCTTTCCAGTTAAAAAAGAAGTACTGTATTTTGGCTATACTGCTAAAAAAAATTTGCCAGTGTTTTCCAAATGAGAAGATAATTTTTTTATATTTGTATATATTTGTAAATATTACTTTAAATATTATTCATGTTTGTCTTGTAAATGTGAAAATAAATGACTGTTCTCAACTTGGTTGGCAAATCTGGACTTCCTATTTACCATCTTAAAAGATCACTTTTCATGATTGTTTCTCCTGGTTTTTAGTAAATTTTTTTTCTTTAAAATGTGGATTTAACAAGGAGCAAATCTCCTGGTTTTGTGTAAAACTTTCTGAATTCATTCTCATGCTGCATTCCTGCAGCTTACCTAAAAGCTCTTAGCAGTAATTGCTGATAGTTTCTGAACCAATGCATTAAATGAAATTTTGTTTTTATTGCCTAAACTTATGCAGCTGTTGCAGAACTGGCTTGCTGTCAGCAAAGTCCATGTGATTCCACAGCAAAGAAAAGCAAGCTTTCAAGAAAAGCACATTTTCTGGAAATGTCTGGGGTTTGGGTGGGGTTTTTTTTCCAGTTAGTAAGTAGATAACAGACTGGGAAGGCAGCATTGCGGGTCCTGCTCCTTGAACTGGGACAGCAGTTATATACTGCACAGCAACTTTTTGTGTATTTAATAATTTTCCATTTGTGAACAGGTGAGCAGAACATCTAGTATTCTGCTTTTATGTGGCAGACTTAAAATCTCCTAACCTAAAACTGAGACTTAAAACTCAGCCAGCCTCTTATTTTATCAAGCACTTTCATTCTGTAAATCTTTGGTCCATTTAGGTCCACTTATGGATATACTCAAGATCTGAGAATGAAAGGTAGAAATTTTCCATCCTATTCCACCTCATTCTGGTATTTAGGTCACACTACCTTTACCAAAGAGTCCTGTGCTACAGTCCAGAAGAATGCTGTTTATACAGGAAGTAACAGCCCTCAACGACTGGATATTGGTGTCTCCAGTATTGTTTGTGAGATGTAGAAAAGGGAATGGTCAGGGGCATGATATGCAATGCAACCACAGTGAGACCATTAGTAGGCTGTAGGCTGAGCGCAGATAGGTAAGAAATAAAATTTTGTGACAAAATTTTCATTGGCTTGCTCAAATTCCTGTATCCTACAGAGTATAGATATATTCGTGGCATCTGTACAGAACTGCCCTCTCGTACACTGATTTTGAGAAATGTAGCACAAGCATCAACCCTCAGACTGATGTTGCAGAATGATACATCTTGAATTGAAATTTGTGTGTCTGTTTTGGAGCTGAATGTGGAAGTTACAAACAACAGATTTATCTTTTCAAGTTTTGAGTTTACTAAGGGGAACTATATCCATTCTCTTGTAGGCTTAACAATTTCTACACAGAATGAGCAAAGAACAGGCTTTTTAGCCTGTGAAAATTGATCTGTTTAAACACATTGCTTGCTCATGCAGAATTTTGAGGAAAAATCATTGTTACCTCCAGATAAGAGGGAAGAATTGGACTACATCAGTGGTTGCAACTGGAGACAAGCAACATGAAGAAACACATTTTTCACTAACTTCTGAGTGATAAGAGGCAACTACTTTCTCTCTGAAACCTTGCTGGAAAGGTCAGATCACTTGACTTCAAATGCAGCTTTGGCTGAGCTCTAATGGGTTCACTACAAACCGTTGTGGCTGTTTCTTTCCTCTTGCTCAACCATTTTTGTCTTATCCTGATCCTCAGACCCTTGCCTACCAGCTTTACTGTTAATAATCAGAATAGATGTTCAAGATTGCACCCTTTGACAGGTGGATGACAGCTTCTTAAGGACCTTGACCTGCTACCAATGCTTGCAATTTTCTTATGCAAAATTTCTAAAGCGAAGCATGGGGATCTGGGCTGGCCACATAGCTATTTCTTCCTTTATGACAATCTTGCCCAACAGTTGAAACTTTGCTCAACAACGCTGAGCACTGGACCTGTATGAAAACTATGCGTCTTACTGAAAGCCACATGATTGTTGGTCTCCTCACAAATTGCTTCAGGGAACGGTGTACTGCAGAAAAAAACAGTGGGCAATCAGTGCCCCCCACCCAGGCGTGCTGGTATCTACTGCTGAGCAAGACAGCGGCTCCTTATAGAGAGTGAGGGCATTTGGCTGTTAGTACTAGCAAGTGCCCCAACCAGTGCTGAGGAGACTGGTTTATGTGCCAAAGGTGGGAACAAGGTAGTAGATGCAGATTGTTGTTAATGTCTGTGCTGAGCCTATCTTGAACCTGCCTTTGATATGTAATCAACGTGAGAATCGTACCTAGAGCAAGAGCATAGCGCTTGCCATGTGGAGATGAGTAATCCCCAACTACTACTGTGCTGTCAAAACCACTTTCAGACTCAACAATTGGCAGCCCCAGTGACATTGCAGGAGTGTGATAAGCTGCTTACCCACATTACATATGCCTTTCAGATCTGCAGAGGGTGATAAATACCTGCAGGCTGACAGTCCCCTGCCTGGCTGGTGTAACAGAGTATGGATTTCTCAGTTACTTGCTTATCTCTAGGCATGGCTCTGCATGGTGAGGAAGGGCGGGATGTTCCTCTGCTCTGTAAATTGCCGTGGCTAGCAGCTGTTCCCCCTGGCCTGAACAACTATGGAGCCACAATATTCCTTAACTTCATCCGGACCCTAGCTGGGAGGCAGGCAGAAGCAGGGGTTTAGGACTTTCTGAAATCAATGCTGAATGTCCACGTTTTGCAGCTCTACTCTCTTGCACTTGTGATGCTGTCCTGAAAAACACAAGGAGCTGCTCCAGATGCTTACGTCTTTCTGCAAAGCAGTAAAGGCAAGCTCAGCTGTCCCATCACAGCAACCAGAGAAGCTGGAGAAAAGTGTCAGATAATGATGATTAATTTGATGATATAATCACTTGTAAAAACAAGGATGAGTTTGCACTTATCAGTGTAATTTATCCTCCATCAGCAGCCTTTGTGCTTTGAGGACTATGGGACATGGAAGAACCAAACCAGAAAAAAAATCCTCTTCAACTTTGCCGCTGCTGGTGCCTTAGCGCAGCACATAGCCTAGCTGTTCGCCGCAGAAGCTGATTTCTAACATGTGGCAAAGATGCAGCATGTGTCAGCTATGCTGTCACTAGCCAAAGGTTCCATGGCAAAGAAGAGACATTTTAGCACGTTGAATGTTTTGTGTGACAAAAAAAGTTTAAAAATCAAAGTTCTGGCAGCAATCACTCTCAAAAAAGCTCAGAATACTTACTGTTTAAAATATAAAGTCTGCCCTGACTCACAGAGTTTAAAAAAGGACTCTGGATTAAGATTGTGGTAAGAATTCCCTCCCCACCTCCCAAAATATCTAGTCCTAAAGCCGAGGGCCTTTTGAGGACATTATGCGGGAGTGTAGAGATTTAAAAAAATACAGTATGTTCTGGAAAGGGAAAACCACAAGATGGTGCTCTTGAAACACTGCATGAAGTGGGACTCCTTGAGTTCCTTCTTGCCACGTTCATGGAGAGTATATTTCCTCCACCTCCACTGACTGTAGCTATCCATCAAGTTACTACAGTCATGCATAATTACATTGAATCTGTGATTCAAAGAACAAAACCCAAACATTGAATTCAATTGCTGATTTTAACATTTGTTTCAAACATATTTTTGTAGGATGTGTACATATTTGCTAAAGAAAATAATAAGAAAATAATAACAGTGCCTTCCATAAAGCTTTATCCTAAATGCACATGCCTTCTTCAAGGAGTGATTGGGTGCCCTAAAAAAAACCAAACATTTATTTTGCTCGCCTTGTGTGCCTGTAGTGACAAACAGAGAGCAAAGCCACCTCTCCAAAGTACTGAGTGCAAGCTGTTCCATCAAGCCCTCCGCGCGGGTCTGGAGCAAGCAGCGAAGGGAGCTTTGCCTGGGATCAGACATCGTGTTCCTGATCGACTGAGGTTCGGTGAACACCTCAGCTGCACGACTGCTGTGACGCGACCCGGACGTGTTTTCTGGCAGAAGCTAATGGTGCCAACTTGCAGAGTGTTTAAAAGACATAGCATGAATATGTAAGGCAACTTCTCATACAGGGCCTCTGCTGTGGTTAGGAGGAGCTGGTGTCTTCAGCTGAAATGCCATTACCTGAATGCAAGGATGGACCTGGCAATTACTGTGGTAGTTGCTTGATTTTGGAATATACTTGCCGTGATAGAAAAGATTCCCCCTCTAAAACATTTAAACTTTGGATTAGAGGATGAGGAGTTACAAAGACGGACGACTGCTGGAATATGAGTATACCTGAGGACGAGCAAATTTTTGTGTCAAGTTCACTCAATTTTAATGTTATCTCGGCGGAATGGTTTCTTGTCTGAAGGAGTCTAGGGGAACATAAGGAGAGAGGGAAAAACATAGTGCTGATATTCCTAGCACAAAATAAAAGCAGCAAGGTTCTAGCTGAGCCTGCTGGCACATGCAGAAATAGTTGCAAGGTTCAAAAGAAGGAATAGACGTTCTTGTAATGGCCACTGCGATGGTTCAGCAGCTGAGGGTTTGTCCCTTAAGGTTTAGTATTGCTCTGCTCTTTGCATCCAGAACTGCCCTCACGGTAGCTCAGTGCAGCACTCAAACAAGCCAAGGGCTTGGCAGTTATTTTGAGAAATTAAGATGCAAGAAAAGGCAATTCCCTGTGTTGGCTGACTGCTCTGTAGGTTTCGGTTTGGTGCAGGGAGGATACGACGAGCCCTACACAGCCCTCAGCCAGCTGCAGTACCAGGGCCAGCCCACGGCCCCAAAGACAGCCTTGAGGATGTCCCCTGGCTGAGCAGCAGCGTGGCTGGGGAGAGGGAGAGAACCCTGCCCCTCCTCTGCCCTATTTTCCACCTCCTAAGTAGGTGCTGGGCTAGCTTTTGGGGGGGGTGCCAGAAGTGGTGTTGTCCTGGGCTGGGGCAGCTGTGCCTGGCAAGGGGGAGCAGGAAGGCTGGAACAGGGGCATGGTGGGGAAGAGAGGAAGGGTCGGAGAAGTCCGTGGGGGTGGCTGTAAGGCTCAGGATAGAGGGGCTATCAATGGCCTTTCGGTAGCTAACACAGCATGTTGCATGTGTGTGTGTTTGCTGTAAAAGCAAAGGCCATTTGGACATTTGGTGCCACCTTGTAGCCAAATCGGGGTAGAAATGGTGAATGCTGGTGTTGCTTTAAGTGACCTACTTACTTTGCGTTCCCCAGCCCATGTTGGACTAACACCAAGAGTATCGTGATGGTCTGAGTTGGCTCTAACCAAAAGTATTTGCTGTGGGCATATAAAATTCAGGCAGTCCTCAGCTGCTGAGCAGAAGGACTGGGCTTAGGAGACTGTTTCTGGAGAAGGTACAGCTCTTCCAGGGCTACTGCATGGTGGCTACAGCTTCACATGGGAGACAGGATTGGTGCAGCTATGGGGGGACCTTCACGGGTGGCCACCTCCCGGCACTCCCGTTTTCTGCCCGTGTCTCCTGTAGGGCCACCAGAGAGCGCAGTGACTCTTCCAAAAACGGCGAGGGCTCCTGCCAGGGGCTTCACTGGTAGCTGGCTGATGCATGAATCATAATGCAAACACGATGACACAGGACCTCCGAGACTTACCTCTTATGTTTAGTGTCATTTTATGAGGGTCTACCTCGGCTCAGTTAATTACATTGTACAACAGATATTCGTTAGTCATATGTAGATCTAATTTTCAAGATTGTCCCTGGATACCAAATTAGTAGAGAAAACATCAATTGCAATTTGCTTACAAACATACTTTAAACACCAGCTGCTTGTAAAAATACACATAATGTTTTTAAATTAAAAAGCTCTGTGTTGCCTTAAAAATACTCACAACAGGCAGCACAATAATACATTTACTCTCTGCAAAGCATTCACTTATGTACCCCTAGGTAAAAAAATCTGGGTGTCAGTATGAAATCCAGAGTAGTTCCATGTCCCTATCATTCTTTATGGCACATTGTGATAGCATAATAAGTCATGATGTTAAACTGTTGTAGGAAAAGCCTGCTGAAGCATGGTAAAAACTCATGTAAGGTGTCATATGTTAAAGGTAAATAAATCAGTGAGAATGCTGCAAGACTTCCAGTCTCACTGTATACACTTTAGAAAGAGTTTTGGAAAAGCAAGCAGTTCATATTTGTTCTGATCTCCTCATCTCTGTTAAATAGCACTTACATTCTCTGTATTTGTGCATGGTATACAGATGTAAAATATATAAAACAAGATGTCTTAGTGTCCTACACCACTACCACTTAGTTTCCCACCACTCAGCTATGAATTAACCATGAAGTAGATAAGGAGTGCACTTCTTAATGTTAATAGTCTGTTAATAGTCACAGTACATATTTTCTTGTCAGTACTCATAATATTCTTCAGTGTTCCCAGCACTCTTGTAAATAGATTATACCCCACAGGGTGACTTGCTTAACAAGATGAAGACAACTCCTTTGCTGTGTTTTGCATATCACAACAGAAGAAAGGTTCTCTTCCCTTGGAGTTTCAATCAAGAGCAAGACTTTCTTTGTTCATACAGAACAGCTCTATCCTCACTATAACAAGGTTTTCACAAAGTTTCTGGAGTAGACAGTAATTCAGTATGTTGTTTTGTGTTTACATGCTAGTCTCGAATATAATTAAAATGCTTTCAGATTGCTGTCCATAACATATTGACACCGAAGCAAACTAAGTATCTGTAATTATCCTTTTCCATATCAATTTCTTAAATTCTGATGACCAAAATCAAAGGTACTGGCTGTGCATGTTTTAAGAAGCTGGAGCATATGCGCCCCTTCCTCTGGAAATACTCAAAGAAAAAGAAACTCTTACACTGTACAATAAGTAATAATATTACCGAAAAACAGTGACTTGCAGGGCAGCTAATGGTAACTCTTGAACTAGGAACAACTTGATTTCCAGGAGATGTAGCTCTTTGACTTGCAGACTCCCTTTTTTGCCAATGCATGACATGAGAAAACTACTACTCAGGGACTTAATGATCTTTTCTTGAAGGTGATAGTTGGATCTTCATGAAACTTTTTCCTCCTTAGCATTCACACTAAGCAGAACAAATCTATGACCAACACAACATTTTTCAGAAAGAGCTTTTAGAATCATCTTGGGTTATTGGAACATAAACCAGGCATAGAATAGGACATAACGAAGCTTAAATCACATGTAATTTTCTTACCTGTAAGTTGTGAAGAACATCACAAGTGAGATGAATGCTGCTATTTTAAGTGTAAAGCAACAGAGATACAAAATGCTTGATCCATGGTCATGCAGTGGTTCAGTTATAAACGCAGCCTGGACTTTGTGACTCCAAATTGTGGGACTATGTCTTCCCCTATTCATACTGTTTCTCATAGTAATTAAAGTGGTAAATCAAGAAACACTTTGTATTTTATGATACTTGGTGCTCAAACAAGCAATGAAACTTTTAAGAATGTGAGAGTTTGTCTACTTAAGAAAGATTACTGGTTTAATTTAGTTACTTATATTGATGAAAAAAAAAGACAAAGAAAATATATACAAAAGAGGCTATCTGAAATTATAAAACCAGACTCAGCTCATGCCTCAAACACTTAAGACTAAGTGAAGACCAGAGGCAGCAAATATCTTTTTTTTTTTTTTTTCTTTCTGAGACAGAATCCATCCTTTGAGGCAACTTCTTACTGCAAGTGAGTGATATTTAATGTACAGCCCTCCTAAGTCTACATCCCATATTTGTCGCTTATGCAGCTGATGAAAACAGAAGTTTATGCTCCTGTATAAAACCAGGATAAAATTTATGCTCCTGTATAAAACCAGGATAAACTTGTAGCAGTGCTAACTAGGCAGAAATGTTGTCATTCAAAATGAAAAAAAGAAAATCAATGGAAGAAATACCTGCGACTTGATATGTGAATTTGGCTTCTAAAGGGTAAGAAAAAAGTTAATTGCAGAGAGGATAGTAGAGAGTAACTATAGCTTTTCCTCTTCTGTGTATCCTAATAAAGTAAATATATAATTTAGTATGGGTTTACAAGGATTATAAACTGGAAAGAAAAAGTCATCAGTTATATTACTTTATTTCTGTTCCTTTGATTTGAAACTAATAGAATCTTTTTTTTCCAGAGCAATGAACTCATCATTAAATGAGTTGTAAAATAAAAAATATTTCTAAATATTTTCATTCCCATATTCAAAGAAATTCTTCATTATAAACCAGCTAAATTTGTTTTCAGGGAATAAAGTTAAAGAATTCTTCTGTCCTAGGGCTTTATGTATATGTAACTATTGTATTTATCCACAGATAATGCAGTCAATCTTAATACAAAATATGTTAGACGTAAAATATTAGATTTTATTCTCTGTAAACTACTGTGATAAGAGCTAGTCAAAAGTAGGGTGATTATATCAAAATTTTTGAAGTTGCATGCTTATTTTTAATTTGCATAAACTGATTTTTGCTCCATTTTCTGTATTTTAAATCCTAATTTATTAAAATATATTTTTAATCTATAACCTTATTGAAATATAATTTTCAAAGCTTGCCTGTTGCTGACTTTTGAAATGTATTAAAAACATGAGTGATAACTACAAGTGTTAATTTTTATTTGATAAGTTTCATTTTTGAAAGCCATTTTAGCCTCTTTTCTTGCTTTTCAGCTTACCTCAGACCCCTTCAGAGAAAGGGAGAGGAGAAACATTATGCCAGCTTTGTGTGCAATCCATCTTCTGGTTTAATTGGAATTTAACAGAAACTATGGTGAAAGCACATCTGTTTTATAATCTAGTGGCCAGAAAATGGTGAAAGAATGAAAAATAAAATATGCATGCCATGTCTTTGTTTCTAGTAAAGAACATACAAACTAGAAATAATGTGATTTGGCTTTCAGGTTGCAACTTGAGCTCCTAGTGTTACGGGGGAAATACGTAGTTATTATTTATTATGCAGCTTGCAATAGTTGGGGAAATGTTTAGTCCAGTAAGATAAGAAGTAGCTGCTTAAAGTATTCGTATTTTAAAATGGCGTGTAAGTGAAAGCAGAGTGTTTCCTTTTAGGCCACCACAAATATCACAGTTTGCTGGTAGCAAGCTGTATACCTGGCAGTAAAAGTTTGAAGGATTAGAAATTAACAGTCAGTATCTGTTTTGCTTACCATTTTTAAGACTTGTTCAAAGCCAGCAAGTGAGTCTGTCATTTTAAAAATTAACATGGCAGGAAACACGATCCAAAAGGCTTCTCCTGAAGCTTGCCCTTAAGGGCATGAAAGGAGCTCAATACAGGACTGTGATACACAGCCTGTGGGCAAGAAATTGATCCATAAATCCTTGTAAATTAAGCCAGCATTTGTGTTATTGAAAAATGGATTTCATCTGCTGGTGAACTCAGAAGGCTCAATGGCACTATATGTCCTGTATATGAATTTGGTTTCGAGTTGTTGCTGTACTACCATAGCAGCTGCTGCAAAACTGCTACGAAGAAATACACTTCTCTGATTATATTTCCAATGCTCTTCTAGTCTGGATGTGTTTTGCAGGCAACAAATGTTAACTCTGAAGAAGATGAAAACACATCATCATCATTTTTGTATTAAACCTCAGTTAGCATATGTTCATTTTGAATTCAGAGTAGTAGTAGCATGTAGCTTTTTTATTTATGCTAAAATTGAAACAACATGAAAGGAACATACAATTTATCATGTGGTAGATCTGGGAGATCATGGAATTTAGTTCAGGGGGCAGAGAACATGCTATTAATGAGACTTCCTTGTCTCCTTTATGTGCTCCGTATTTGTTGATTTAAAACATTGTGCAAATTTAATATAGTCTTCTGCTTAATAATTCTTGATTTCCATCACCTTATTCCTGCAATACTGATGTCAGATTTAAATACTTGCAAGAATATTTCACTACCTTTCAAGCTGAGACTCTCTGAATCAGCAAACTCGACCTCTCACAAGGTCCTCTTACTCAATGACTGCTGGGGAACAGCTACAAAGGAAAAAGACTACTTTGCAACAGCAGAGAAAAGTTTTATTAAAACTTTCTGCACCCCAGAGAATGCAGAAAAGATGATGAAATGGAACAAAAGTTGCAGTCAAGAAGTTTGGTGTTTTCTGAAGATGAGTGACGAGTGGCCAGTATTGGGACCAGTGCTGTTTAACATCTTTGTTGACAACATGGAGTGTGGGATTGAGTGCACCCTCAGCAGCTTTGCTGATGACATCAAGCTGTGTGGTCGACATGCTGGAGGGAAGGGATGCCATCCAGAGGGACCTTGACAGACTTGAGAGGTGGACCTGTGAGAACCTCATGTAGTTCAGCAAGGCCAAGTGCAAGGTCCTACACATGGGTCAATGCAATCCTAAGCACAAATACGGACTGGGCAGAAAATGGACCGAGAGCAGCCCTGAGAAGAAGGACTTGGGGGTGTTTGTGGACGACAAGCTCAACATGAGCCAGCAATGTGTGCTTACAGCCCAGAAAACCAACCGTATCCTGGGATGCATCAAAAAAAGTATGACCAGCAGGTTGAGGGAGGTGATTCTCTGCCTCTGCTCTGCTCTGGTGAGACTCCACCATGGACTACTGCATTCAGCTCTGGGGTCTTCAGCACAAGAAAATCCTGGAGCTGTTGGAGCGAGTCCAGAGGAGGGCCATGAAGATGATCAGAAGGCTGGAGCACCTCTCCTATGTAGACAGGCTGGGAGAGTTGGGCTTGTTCAGCCTGGAGAAGAGAAGGCTCCAGGGACACCTTACTGCAGCCTTCCAGTACCTAAAGGGGGCCTACAGGAGAGCTGGAAGGGGACTGTTTACAAGTGCATGTAGGACCAGGGGTAGTGGCTTTAAACTAAAAGAGGGCAGACTTAGATTAGATATAAGGAAGAAATTCTTCACTGTGAGGGTGGTGAGGCACTGGAACAGGTTGCCCAGAGAGGCTGTGGCTGCCCCATCCCTGGCAGTGTTCAAGGCCAGGTTGGATGGGGCTTTGGGCAACCTGGTCTAGTGGAGGGTGTCCCTGTTCGTGGCAGGGGGGTTGGAACTAGGTGATCTTTGAGGTTCCTTCCAACCCAAACCATTCTATGATATGATTCTATGATGCTACCGTGTGTCTATCAGTGTAATTTCTACACCATGCTCACTTGTGATGTTAAATGCAGTATGGCTCGAAAGAGACATGAGTCAAGGTCTGATCCCTCCTTATATTGTAAGTGACTGCGCAAGAGATTATTTTTGCTTATAAAACTAGTCCTCAGGTAGCTCTTTTGCCTTCAGTGTGAGTCTGTGATGAGGGCATGTCTGTAGAGCCTTTATCTTTTTATTTTTCCAGACAGACTTGTGATTTCTCTGCCTGTGCTCTGAACTAGCAGGAAGCATGGCAGGTCCTATCTGAAAGCAAGCATGTAACTGAGTTTGCACAGTCCTGAACGCACACTGATGAGTTCAGGATTGCCCCTTAGTTTCGCTCTTTACGCTAGTGAGACTGCAGTGACGTCCATGAAAATGTGTATCATGTGCACGCCTTGTTTTGCTCCTGTCCCATCGTTCACACATACAGGTACCAAATATGCAAGTCTCCTGCTCTCATCTTACAGCACCCCACCACACAAAGTTCACAGCAGGAACATCGAACATCACTTATTGTTAATCTTGTCAAAGACAAAGGCTGATAAAAGACTTGTTCTCCTCTCAGACTGGATCATGTTTGGAGCAAACAAGAGTTGAGCTTGAAAAGAAAATGTCAGGTACCTTTGCACTCTCTCATTTCTGGCCACCCCGAGGCAGACGGGAGCAGGCTGGCAGGGAGAGTGCTGCTCTCCACCCCTGGCACAGGCAGCGTGCCAGACTCAGACCTGCAGCAGCACTTCCCCACTCCAGCCACTTTCTCCCAGGCAGCAAGGGAGGTGCAACCATCTAACTTCACATCAGTGGAACCACGGTGGCCACCCCATCTTCTGAAGCAGTTGGAGACTACTACTCTTTTGAAAGGCTTGTTATTTTATAACTTAGTGCACATACAGTCTTTCTGCCTTTTTAAAAAAATCCCAGTTAGCACTTCACTATCAGAGCGGACAAGACAGAGCTGTCTTCTTACCTGCTGTCTGAAGGAGTTTAAAACAAGCAGGTGAAAGCCCATGCACTTGATCTTTGGCCGGGGCAGAGTATGAACTTGGTGATTTCAGCTAGTGCCTGTGTAGACCTTCCTTGTGGAAACTCTCACTGACACAGCCTTACAGAAACCATTACACTAACCCAATGATACTGCAGCTTTTTCTTTCCTGCTGCAAAGTTTGCTGTAAAAAGCATTAGAGTTCATGTCGTTGGTGCCATCCCACATCCTCGGTACTAGGTCCTGATTTCAAATTTGCTATCATATTAATTTAGGCATTTAACTTCTGGCTATCTTTGTGTCTATGCTCTTTTCTTTGCACTGCTATAAGTGCATATAAAATCAGTTCTACTCTCAGTAACTCTGACAGTTTCCATGATGCCAACAACAATACCAGTACCCACGCATGCATCTAAAGTAAGGGTCCTCTGCTAAAGAGGAAGAAGGCAAAGAAGAGGTCTTGAAATATAGTAAGTACCAAAGATTTCTACCTTTCATTAGATATTTGTCATGCATAAAGATTTCAACTCCTGTTTTGCACTAAATTCCAGCACAGTGCTGCTATGTTGATGATTATCATTAATTTCCAAAAGTCATTTGAGAAAGATATCAGAGTTCAACATGAGAAAATATAATTCAATGTATCTATTTATTGATGTATCCATGAGTGCTTTTAAAAATATATATATATACATCTTGAATTACTACCTTGCTTTATAGCCAATACTGTTCAGTTTTCACTATTACTGCAATGAAGTTCTTTTTGACAGTCTTTCAGTTTCTTGTGCTTCCTGTCTTAATAAGAATGTAAAACCATTGCCCAGTATATAGTCTTGCAGGCATGATGAGCTGAATTCAAAGTTAATGAATCTTCCTCTTAATTTTAACCCCTGAATATAGCCATGACCTTCTCCTCCTACAGTGTTGAATTACAATGAGATTGGGGGTGGTTTAATCTATTGATGCAGTTGTCCATGATGGCATTGCTATATTATTAATTGCAGACACAGACTACACATGCATACTCATCCCTTTACTTAAAAAAGAGATTCTTTTCAAGCTTTGTGTAACAGAGCTATGCTCTTAGCTTTTCACTGTCCCAGTTTAGGCTTTCTAACTAGAGTATGTGCTTAATTTGTCATGAAATAATAGTCACCGTAAAAGCAATAAATATTACGCTACAAGGTATTCATAACATAGGCTGTATTTTTAAGCATCAAATGTATGAGTATGTTACAGAGATTTAAGAAAGTACTGGGTGTTTGCTGAGCATGGTAACAGTCTCATGAATCAATCTTCATCCTGGTTTTCATATAAATGATGCACCTTAGCTTAAAGCCCATCCAGTGGTGCTTAGAGTAAATTCTTGTGCTTTGCAATAGGAGTGGGATAAGAGCATACACAGAGTTATAGTCATGTTTAAGCTGGTGAAATAGAAGTGTCCAGAAAAGCTGATAGTAATTGAGGCTGATTAGTACAGAGCAGCCCATGTCTATGCTGATAAACCCCCTGAGACTCTAAAAGAGGTTGCCTATGTGCACATGACCTCTTGGTGATAATCTCCAACCTGTGATAACTTTTGAACTGTACCCAGGAATTGTTTGGGGAAAAGTTAGTTGGTACAGGCTAATGGCATGGCTCTAACACTACAAGGCAAATTGTTCTAGTGCCCAGAACCCTTCTCAGGTAACTTGCAGTTTCCTCATATAGATACAGTCACAGTGGACCAGCTAAGCTGGGGTATGGCTCTACTATTGAACTTCTCCATGCATTACCTATGCTTCAGTATAACCTGTAATATTGAACAATTAAAGATTTTGACTGATAATACACAGACTGCATGTGAAAAGAGCAGATAGGTTCCACATCAGCTGAAGCTTCCCTGGCATTTATCTCTCAGATGAAGCCTGTAATTTATGTTTGGTGGGATAGATTTTTCAGCTATTGTAAATCAAAATATCTACATGATTCACAGGATATGAGGATCCGGTCCAAACTGTGTATAGATAATTTCTATTATATGGAAGGAATTTGGGAGCTGGTTTTCCTGTGATTTATACCAGCATAATTTTGGGATAACTGCAGTGAACATAGAAGTATTTCATCATTGAGTGAGAGGTGAATTAGCTCCGACATGTGCATTGCAAAGATGTAAATGCCAGGTCATGTTGTGTTTCTTGCCATCAGTCAGGTTTAAAACCCAGCAGGCATATATTTAGGTCCTTTATAGTCGTGTTAAATTGAGTCTATCATAGCGTTAATCACACAATAGACTTGTGGCTAAATCACAATAAATTATGTTGATTCTGGCTTTTTAATGCTCTTCCAGAAAAAAACACTGATTATTCGGTTTAACTGATGATGCTAAAACATTGAGAATATTATTGAAAGCAACAGGCCTTTTTCAAGCAGAAAAGTAAAGCAGGTGAACACATGTAATATTCTTAAAAATACACTGAGATGTTATCGCTTTGAATAATTCAACAAGGAGTTATCATCAGATCTGTGGAAGATTTTTATGAGATGGTTCCTTGATAACAGCGTCTTTAGAACTGGTGTTCCCCTGCAGAGTATTTTTTGCGACTATTGTACTGCTAACAGCTAGCATTTCTGCCTGTAGAAGGAGAACAGATTTTCTAGAGCAGCACAGTCCAGCTAGTGATATGTAAAATGGATTTAGACTCCAGGATATTCCTGCCTGGCTCATCAGCATCTCCTCAAAGGAATGGTTATTCAAGTAATCCACCTCGTCCTAGCCATCCACCCAGCAGTGCTCCCGCACAGCAAGGCAAGAGAGCAAGCCTCCGTCACTGTGTCACTGTGGGAGGGCAGGTAGGAAGGGGGGACAGGGGTTGTCCTGCACCTCCATGTGCTCCACCATGTAGGCTTGCTTCTGGAGCAAGCCAACCCAGAGAGACATCCCTCAGCTGGGATATGATCCTGGTGCTCATGAATTTCAGGCTACTGTCTGAAATTTAATTCCTTTTAATATGTATAACTGAGAGCCTGGGAGAAGACACTTTGAATGCTTGAATGTTTTTCAAGATGTGCATGCAAAGTGCTGGCATGAGAAATCAGACCCAATAAAAAGAAGAGGGAAAGGCTAAAATAGAAGTAATAGCCATTTATTAGCCATTTGTGGAAGGCGTTGGTCATCGTGCGTGCTAAGTGGTGATAATGATGTGGTGTGATTGTTTGGTGACTCACAGCTGACTTCTCAGAAGGCTGCAGCTGGCTGCTGTGCTTCCAGCCATCCTCTTCCCCTCTGCTCCAGGGAGCTGCACAGCTGAAAAAGCACCAGATTTGCCCATTCTGCCCAAAATAGAAGCCTGGAGGCTGGGGGAGAAAAGCAGACTGTCAGGACTGCCTTCTTATTTAATTCCTCTTTTCCCCTCACGGCAGTATCTCCCTCCAGTGACCGGAGGAGCAAAGGCAGTGGGGACATTTCTATAGGAGGCCACCTTCAGTATCAGAGTCTCACCTGGAGCACTTGCAGGAAATGGTTGCCCTTCATTTACTCGCAACCCAGCAGCTGGTAGCTTGGCCGAGTCGCTCACCCCTCCACCACAGGCAAACTGCAGAGGTCTCAGTAGCCTCAGGGGTTCGTGGCCAGCAGTAAGACTTGGTGCCACCGGATTTTATTAGATGCTGTTATTCACCATAAGGTGAGATCTGCTTTAAAGTATGACAGACAACTCTTTCAAAACACTCAGAGGTGGAGAGGAAGGTGGGGGAGTACAGGATGAGCTTCTTTCTTCAACAGGTAGAGAGAAGGAGTGGGGAGGTGCATGACGTTGAATCATACCTACACTCTTTTATGGTGAAAAATAGACTGAGGAACGGTGCTAGTCCTGACACAGACCTTCTGCCAGCGGGTGCCTGCGGCTGCTCAGAGCCCATGCAACCACCTCGCACGGTTTGCCGTCATTAGGGCCTTCATTCAAAGTACATCTTGCTAGGTACGTCTGTGTTACGTCTTTTTATTTGCTTATTTTGATTTTAGAAAGTGAGGCTAATGAATAGCAGCTGCACTTTAACAGGCCCGGGGTATACAGGGCTGCAGCACGGCTTTGGCGTGCGGCACCTCGGAACGGCAGCGGCTGTAGCGCAGTGCTCTTCTCCGCTCTTCTTCGCAAATTTTTTTGGTTTGGTCACATTTTCCACCCTTAGTGTTTCTTTTCTGGAGAAGGAGTTATATGCCAACCCCATGTTATATCTAACATTGCTAACTCACTGTTGTAGGTACCCACCATCTCGTTTCTGTCCCCATCCTCCCTCCCCATGCTGACCCCCAGCTTTGCTGCTGCTGCAGGCGTTGGTCACTGGTTAGACCAAGCATTGCTTAGACTGTGTGACCCTTTGGGCTGAAGCCAGGTCTTTCTTTCTGTTTCTTAAGCATTCAGCACATTTTAGGGTGGTGAAGGAAAATCATTAATGTCCTCCTGTGAGTTGTTTTTGATGGGGAAACATGTATTGCTGAAAGGAGTGATGGTTTGGTTTCAATCACCCAGTCACATCTGACTGAGGATGGTGTGTGATCATACCTTTTACAGCATGTTGATAAAAAGTGCTGGCCTTTGTGAGGACACAAGTATTTCTTTTGATGGTATTTAGCACAAGACCAACGTGTTCATTATCATTGTATTGTCTCATGGAGATCTTTACATTTACTGAGCTAATTATCTGGCACAGAAATCTTCAATTAAAAACAAAACAAAACAACAAAAAACCCCACAATCCAAACCACTCCAAACCAAACATTTTGTGTATTGTGGACTCATGTAAACTCATATACTGAAAAGGATCTTTCAGAGTAAACTGCTGCAGTCAATAGTTTGGGGATGATGACAACTGAGCTCAAACTACATGTGAAATTATATTGTATAAAGACTGTGTTACCTGAGAGAACAGCTCTCACCACAGGCCTTAGATGTTGCCTATTAAACCCCCATAATTGTCTGGGGAAAACTTACAGTGCTTGATTCCCTTGCAAGACCTAACCCAGGGGATACAGCAAAGGACCAAAAGTCATTCTGGATGGTGCTCTGGTTGACATGGTCATGGATAGCCTAAAAGGAGCTGCAGACTCAGGACGGGACGGTTACCTTACCAAAATCACAACGGACATTTTTCCTCAGGAGCTCCGCGCTGAAAGGAATGAAATCATTGGTGCCACCTAAATCCTGCACTTCCTAGACCTTGTCTGTGCAATTACCTTTCTTGTTACATTCTTTGATGGATACATCCTGAGCTTATATTAACCTTTTGAGTTTTGAAGCACTGTATAATCATGCTAATTCTCACAAACTTATAATCTATTTACATTTCACAAATGAAGAATCAGAAGCAGGAGCTTATAACTAGCCGACAGCCTGCTTAAAACTGTTTTCAGAGCCAGGAATTGTAATGCAGGAATCCTTGACTCCTACCCTTATCTTTTCTCATTATACAGCTCCATTCCATTCATTTTTTTTCTCTCATTCCCGGAGACTAAAACACTATTTCATAAAGGCTCTGAAGATTTACATGCAAACCTTGAATCAAGACACAATGAACAAAACAACTTCTGATTCTGGAAAAGAGTTCTTCTCCATGCCCACCAACTCTAGCAAAGTCATTTTGAGGACTTAAAGGCTTAAAAATTACTCAGCCAATCTATTTTAGATTTTTAGTAAGAAAGTAGAAACTAAGACAATTTGCAAGAAATGAGATCATTTCCTACTTTGAAAGCTCCTGTTTCCAAATTGCTTTACTGACTGCTTCAGATTTCCTGACGAAGGTTTAATTCATTATACAAGCCAAAATTTCAGGTAGGTAGGTTTTGTGTGGAGGAAGATGAAGGTTAGGGAAAGCTTATTTATATCTGTATTACAAGGGAACTAGGATGATGCATTTGTGATTAATAAATAGTACTCATCCAAATATTTTAAATCAACCAACTTTTGTTTAAAGTGAGAAAGTGTAATTTCTCTATTTATTTTTCTCCCAGCACAATTCTGCTGACCTGAGTGGAAGTATTCTATCTTACAGTTACCTAAAAGTGGAAAGATCCAGACACCCCTTTCTAATTCTTGATTCTTTCTCTTCTGATACTTGATTCTCACACTATTTTTCAGTGAATAGTGAGGATAAGGGAGTTCTATTGCAGTGCTTGAAAAATTCTGTCCAACCTCTGCTGTTTGTCTGAAAGCTTGTTGAATACAGCTCTGCAATGTCAAATGTCTTTGATTTGATTTGAACTGGACCAGATGTCAACAAATTGGAATTTAATGTTGTTGAAACAGATGACAATGTAGGAAGCATAAAGGGATTCATTACAAATTAGCATTAAAGAAAACATTCAGATGCCATTGTGCAATTTTTATTCATCACAATTTAGATCAATTAGTAAAAAATCAGAAATTCTATTTTTCTCTCATTCCTTATGAAGAAATGAATGGGAATTTAGGACTTATATCACAAAGCACCAGTATGATTTTTTTTTTCTTCATCTGAACTGGTATTTTTTAAATAACAGTTCATGGTATCTTTGGTGACATTCTTCCTTGGACCTTTTGAAATATAACCTTCTTATTTGCCTGGCAGAAGGTTAGACAGAAACTCAACAAAAGCTCAGTGTTAAGTAGCAAAACCCAAACTTTTTTAGAGTCTCAGATTTATCTACAATAGTATAGGTACATAAAGCTGGTAAGGATCTTTGCTTTCTTTATGTTGACACCAGCAAATATGCAAACGATGGCATTTTACATATACAAGTGATTGCAGAGCAAGTTCTAAAGTCAGAAATGCACAGAAATTAACTGTTAAAGCTGCCTGTGTGAGCATTTGTCAGATGATTAACTGTTGCTTAACTATGTAGCAGAAATTACAGATGAACAATGAAGAGAATCTCAGCGAGGTGTGAGAGCTTCCTCTGCAGCACAGCATCTGCCTCCCTGCAGGAGAAAGCTACTTTTCTCCAGGATCTCAGTGGTGGCACAGAGGTTTACTTCTCCAGCCTTGACTTATCAACTGTACACCTAGCTGGGACGACAGAGATGCTTTTCCTTTGCCTACCGGCTCTGTCCTCAGATTTTCTTTTGGAGAGCAGGTAGTCAGGCTTCCAGGGGAATTGTTGTAATGGGCTATGGTAGTGACTGGTAAAGCTTGGGAAACTGAAAGGAGTCAGAAAAGGACGGGGATCAGTTTTCTTCAGTCCTGAGTACAGTCACATGCTCTTCCTGATGCAGGCAGCGTGGTGGGAATTGGCAGATCTGGATGAAGGAAGAAAAAAACCCCGTAAGGCACAAGTGTATAATCTCCCTTCAGTTAGCACTCAGGTTGGGGTTATCTGAAAGAAATGGATCTGGTTCCACCAAACCCTGATTTCCATCCTGGGCAGACCTGGTACAGAAGAGGATAGGTTCACTTAGGTTGTACAAAAATCTGGGGATTTGTTCTGGTCTTAGACATGCAGGCATAGCATGCTTGTCTAAATAAAGACTGAATTAAACTTGATTAGCAGTTGTGGGTTTGACTTGAGGCTTACCTGAAAGATTTCCATTCTTCCACACATGGCAGAGAATTGCATTTATAATTTTTTTTTTT